>ML682090.1:1275717-1473388 GCA_007922195.1 Podocnemis expansa
GTGGCCTGGACTTTGAGGGGGAGGATTCAGGGAGGCCAAGGAAGCGGTGACAGGGACTGGGGGGTTGGGGAGGAGGTCGGGGAGTTGGGGAAAGTGATGGGACGGCCGGGAGAGTTGGGGGGGCGGGGTCAGGGAGGCCAGGGAAGGGGTGGCAGGGCTCGGGCGTTGGGGGGGTTGGGGAGTCCAGGGAAAGCAGCAGGAGGACCCAGGGTTTTTGGGGAGCCCAGCGAAGCAGCAACAGGGACCAGGGATTGGGGGGGGTGCCTGGCAGGCTGGGAAAGGTGGCAGCAGAGGTTGGGGGGTGAGGGGAAAGAGGTGGAAAGAGTGTTGGGGAACAGGGGAGCAACATCAGGGAACTGAGAAGGGAGCAGCGGGGCGGCAGTGACGAGCCAGTGGGGCAGCAGTGGGGAAGGGGCAGAGCAGGGAGGCAGCAGTGAAGAGCCGGGGGGGGAGCAGTGGGGAAGGCGCAGAGAAGGGGGGCAGCAGTGAGGGGAGAGGCAGAGCGGGGGGCAGCAGGAGGGGGTAGTAGGAGGAGCAGAGAGGAGCAGTGAGAAAGGGGCAGAGCAGGGGGCAGCAGTGAGAAAAGTGGTGGTAGGGGGCAGCAGGAAACTGAGAAGTGAGCAGGGGCAACAGTGAGGAAAGGGCAGAGCAGGGGGGCAACAGTGAGGAAAGGGCAGAGCAGCGAACAGCAGAGGTGAGGGAAGGGCAGAGCCGGTGGGAGCAAGGGGGCAACAGTGAGGAAAGGGCAGAGCAGGGGGCAACAGCAGGAAACTGAGAAGTGAGTGGAAGGGCAGCAGTGAGGAAAGGGGAGAGCAGGGGGACAGCAGGGATGACGGCAGTGAGGAAAGGGCAGGGCAGGAGGGCGGGAGTGAGGAATGGACAGCGGGGGGGGGGGGCAAGGGAAAAGCAGCAGCAGAGATTTTGGGGGATAGGGAAGCTGTCAGAAACTCCAGAGGAAGCCAGCAGCAGTGGGTGGGGGGTTAGGGGCCAAGGCCAAAAGGGGACCTCGGCTTATACCCGGGTCACCAATTTTAGCTTCTTTTTGGGCTCAGAATTGGGGGGTCAGCTTATGCCTGAATCGGCTTATACCCGAGTAGATATGGTAATTATTACCATGCCTACGCTCAGCCACATAGGCAGATTTTCTTTTTTATACCTATTCTGTAGTTTGATCAGAATTTAATTGTACTGATGCTGTTAAGTAGAAATGACTCTGTTTGGTAAGACATGGTTTTATGTTGCAGGTGTAAGTGTTTCAGTACCAATAAAGCATCTGGAAAACACGACATCTGGCAAGATCATCCATGCTTAAAGTTTTAAGTTCTTTTGTATTCCAATTGAAATGTGCACTTAAATTTTTTTTTTTTGTGACAAAATATATTGCAGAAATGGCTAATAGATCTCTGTGGTGAATTTCTTTTTGTCTTCAATGAATTTCTAGCTCCTGTAATAGCTCTTTGTTTTTAGTCTGGTTATTCAGATGCCAGTGCAGTCTGTGTGTGAAATTGGATTAGTTTATGTTGCTGTTTGCTTCCAAAAACCACGTGGGTATGAGCTACTTAAACCAGACTCGTTTTTCAATGAAAATTTGACTTAGGCTCTCCTTTAATACTGCCTTTTCATTTACAGTCACAGTTATTGAGGTATAATGGAATATTTAAACATTAGTGCCCAGTGGAACACCTTTTTCTATTAAAAAAAAAAAAAAAAACCAAAAACACTCCATACAAAATTTAGTTTCTACAATATTTACTTATATACCTGCCAAAATTACTTTACGTATGTTGTTCTAGCTGTGTCAGTCCAAGGATATTAATGAGACAGGGTGGGTGAGGGTAATACCTTTTAAGGTTGGTTCAATAAAAGATGTTACTGTACTCATCTTAGCCCTCTAAAATTGCTTTACTAATGTAGCCAGGTTCCAAAGGGCAACAGTGTTAGTCTAGGTCAGTAAAACAAAAAAGGAGTCCTGTGGCACTTAGACTTGCATATTGATTTATTGTATGAGCTTATGTGGGTGAAAATCCCACTTCGTCAGATACTTTCCAATTCTGTAAGTTCCCCATCTCCAAAGCGTCTGACAAAGTGGGATTTTCTCCCACATAAAAATAAATTTGTTAGTCTTTAAGTGCTACAGGACTCCTTGTTTGTTTTACTAATGTATTGTAGTATGAGTTGACTTGATATTTGTGGTGATAGATTTGACCGCACCACAACTTTGTCATGTTTAATCTAAGGCTTTATTGCTAATTTAGGGGCAGATACAATTTGAAAGACAAGTGGCTTGACTATCTCTTCCAAATAGGTTTGGAGTTTGTTTGAAGATAATATAAAATAATCATGATGAGATGTGTTTTTCTTGGCTTCCTTCTTTGGCTCTTTCCCATCCTTTTCTAGCTCAATACTTCATGTACAAGGTGAAATATGCTTTTGCATTAACAAATTTTGAGTGTGGAGTAGAGTTGCCTAAATCTGCATTTATTAAGCAGTTCACTGTATAATACTGATGACCTGAAGGAGCTGTAAAGTTTCTTGCATAGGATCTGTTGAGCTCCAAAGGGGTAGACATGTCAGTCTAGTTCAGCAAACGAAGCAAGGAGCCTAGTGACACTTTTAAAAACTGGCAAATTTATATACCTCACAAAATTTAGTGTGAGAAAAATCCCACTTTGTCAGATGCTTGAAGATGGAGAACTACAGTCATGACTTGCATGTCCCTGCATTTATTTTCCTCCCCTTCATTTGTACCTCTCCATCTTCAAGCATCTGACGAAGTGGGATTTTCTCCAACTAAATTTCATGAGGTGTATAAATGTGTTAGTCTTTAAAAGTTCTGCTTGGATCTATTAATTTAGCATACCTATTATCAATTTCTGAACAGTTTATATGTTGTTAATGATGTATTACACATGAAATTTCTTACAGTTGTGGTCATCATCTGGAATATGGGGGCTAGTTAAGTTTTTTTTGGGGGGGGGGTTTCCGCCTCAGTTTTTTCCTTGTATTTAGACCACTTTTAATTCTTGAGTTGTATGCTAACTTGAAGTAAAAAGTGAGCAGTTGATTGCTCAGATCTGGAGATGGTTAGTTTAGTTTAACTAAAATTTATCAGTCCTCATGCAGGGTTTATTTGGAAAGGAGAAATGCGGTTTGTGGCAGCAAAATGTAAAATTGTTCTTATAGTAATAGAGTAACAGAAATAATCTCCTCTAGGTTTAAATTTTGCTTTTTGAAACTTTCAGTAATGATTTACTAAAACCTGGAAGTGTCTTAGATTTGGTTAACAGCATTCTTTAAAATAAATTGGTAACTGCAGGCAATACTTTATGAGCAAAAGCACTTATGAGTACTTTCTTTGCATAACATTTTCAGTGGATGTCAGTCATATTCAAATAGAAAACTTGAGCCATTATTTCAAGCAGTCTCAGTGATTTAAGGATAACTGACTATTTTGTGCAAGACGATCCTTTCCAGTAAACAATATAGTGGCTGTTGGTCTTAGTTTTTAAGCTGTAAGCATTTATTTTAAAACCCCTTACGTTTTTTGTTTTTATGCATATCAGACTTCCTCTTACATTATAACTCAGCAGCTGTCACAGGCAGGAAGACTTGAGTTGGCAGTCCCTGCATATTTATTTGCAGTTGGTCCAAAGATATTAGGGAGAAGATAAGGTAACGTATTTTATTAGATCAACTTCTGTTGGTGGAAGGGACAAGCCTTTGAACCTCAGGGAGCTCTTCTACTGGTCTGAGGGTAGTAGGTCTGGGGATAGTAGGTAAACTATCTAAACTAAATATAAATGAGGACAGATTATTTCATGTGGTCTCCTTCACTGTGTGTGAATGCCCTTAATAATCTGTCCCAACTTGTATTTAGCTTTGACATTCTAGTTACCTTCCCCAGATAAGAAGAGGAGCTCTGTAAAGCTTGAATGCTTATCCCTTCCACCAGCAGAATTTAGTCTAACAACAGGCATTACCTCAGATACCTTGTCTCTCAGTTCCTTTGTATGTACATCTGTGGAAAGAGCCCTTTATGCTGCCTTTTTCCTTAAACCTGACAGAGCCAGGGTTTGTACATGTGTACAAGGCCTGAATAAAGATGCTGAGTACTTGCAGCTTTTACTTGAAGCCAAAAACAAGCCCCTAGGCTCTGAGATATTTGGGTTTTTATGAAGGGGAGTTATTGTTTGAGTCAATACTAGTTTAGCTGACTCAACAGTTTGATTCTTTGATGTTTGACATACAAAGGCAGTTGACCAACAGTCAAATTTATAACATGAATCTGGTGAAAACCAAATGTAGGTGACAGTTTAACTGAACCATTCATTGTACCTGTCCCTGACATTTAGAACAATTAATCTGTTCAGTGCTGAGTCCACTTAAAAAATAAAATACATTAGCTCTAGCTATTAACTTTGCTTTTAGGAAGTACTATTTCATTATAAATCTGTGAATACTTAAATATCCACACAATTGGCACCACATGAGATCCTTCCATATAAAATTTTAGTGTCTTATTTGTGAAAATAGAAAAAAAAATTAGAACCTAAGTATGGCTATCCTTGGTCAGACCAATGCCCATCTAGCCGAGTCTCCTGGTTTTCCAGTGGTGGCCAATGCCAGGCTCTTCAGAGAGAATGAATAGAAAAAGCAATAATCAAGCAATCCATCTGATTGTAATTGGTTTGCTAATATACAAATTCAGAAATTGTGACATTAGTTCAGTATTCATGTTAGTAAGTGTGGTGAGTTATGACTTATGATTGCAAATTAAATTTTGATCTAATGTCCAGTAAATTCCTGGCACTGAATTTTTTTTTTTTTTAAATCTTGACTCAGAGTCGTCATTTATCAAGCAAATTGCTCTGCAGTGTCAGTTACAAAACATCATCAATTAAATCTCTTAGGAGAATTTAAGCATTTCAAAAGTATATTTGCCTTAGGAAATTAGATATTGTGAAATTTGTCTTTATTGGCTTATAATAGATCACGAACAACTAAAAATTTAACTATATTTCTTTTAGTGAATGTACTGCATGTGTTGACTTTCTTTTAAAAAAATTAATTCAACAGTGTCTTAATCCTAGATAGGAGATTGATTAATCCTCAGGTTTACAGTTTCATCATGTATAACAACATAGTGGCATCTATTTTTTGAAAAATGTTGACAGTTGTTTTTAAAAAGTCAATTTATTGCACACTAAAAGATTTCCATAGTTGAATTTTGTATTTTTGAACAATCTCATCTGTGATCCTTTGAGATTGGTTTATAGTATGAAGTGCATTTACTTTAAAGACACGGTCAATCCCCCTGAATTCGCTATTGAGCCACATGGTTTCTCAATCAATTAGTGATGCATCTGATTCTTCTATAAAATGTTCCACCTAACTAGCATGGGTGGCAATTTCATACTTGTTTTTTTGTCTCCTGGTTTGTAGTGGGGGGAAATTTCTCTTTCTGCCCACCTGAATAATCAGAACAATAAATTTCACATAAATTGTGGACTTTTAAAAGAACTGAATTGGACCATGCATGACTGTGAGCCTCACATTGCCTTGCAGTTATGTATAGAATGAATGGAAGGATGTGCCATAGCTTTATCAGAGAGCAAATGGTGTTTGCATTGTAATAAATTTCTTAAATACAGTAGAGGAGGCTTACAAAACAATGTTTTAAGTATGACCTCAATCACCTGGCCTGCTGGTCTGGATGGAAAGTACTTGGTGAGTGTAAAGCAAGTTTTGAAGATCAGTGCAGCTATTCACAGACAAAATAGGCATCTTTAAGTGTGAAATTGACCTAAGCAGTAAAAACTGTTCAAATGGGGAAAAGCCTTTTCCATCTTCTATTCCTAAGCATATATGGTGCATACTATTGAACTTAAGGCTTGGTGGCTGTTTCCATCAAATGGTCTTCATGGTTTATTTCCAGGTCGGAGTTAAATGTTTTTGCCAACAGGTTGATGATTTGTATTTAAGGGATTTCGGTGGGGCATATTTTAAAAAATGACTCGTCTCTATCTTCCCCCCCTTAATACTGACAGTTTTCATTATACTTTTCAAACTAGGTAAAAACTGGGATGTGAGTGCAGCACTAAGTGACTTTGAACAACTGAGGCAAGTACATGCCGGAAACCTGCCACATTCCTTCAACGAAGGACGTAACTTTAAAACATTGGAAAAAGAAGCTGCTCGACCCGTGCGGCCACCATTCCAGCGACAGGATGACCTTGTTCAAGGTAAAGCAATATTTCTAGATGATTTTTGACTGGATCATGTTAACATTTAGTCATATGTCAAAGGAGAATGAAAACCATTTTCAAATATGGTGGAACAGATTCTTTCCCCTGCTTTGGCAATAAAGAGGGTGGAATCTAGTTAGGGGGAAAGTCCCCTGGTGCAGACACCCACACACTCTCGGACTGCTGGAAACGGTCCTGAACTACCCCTTACAAACCTCAGCATAGGCTGGGTAGTGCTACAGTGCTGAATTCAGACTTGCATTGTTGTGTGTGCACAGCCAAGGGTGAGAAACTGGAAATTAGAGGATTTGAGCAACCCATTCCGACTCGTGCTGGAAACTATTTCATCACCTGTAGCAGCCCAGAATTTATGGACTGTGAAGCTGATGCAAAGGCATGTTTGAGCCCCCGCGTCCCAACCCACCAATTTCCCATGATGTGCCTTTTTGGAAGGGAAGCCTCAAAAGTGGGCTCAGCCTATCTATGCATGATTATTTCATAAGCTGTATTTGAGTGCTAAATCCAGAGAAGAGTGTTGTTGCCTCTTCCTCTTAATCTTCAAGCTGGAACCCATTCTAGTTCGTATAGAATAGTGCTGTGCCTTAGTTGTCACCAGATCAAGCTTCTATTTACTTACTGATAGTGAGGCTCTTTCCAGTCCTGCCAGTTTGAGAAGGGTCCAAGAATCATTTCATGGCAGTTGCTTTGCACTATTGTATCACTTCCCATCTGAA
Source organism: Podocnemis expansa (assembly GCA_007922195.1). Lineage (NCBI taxonomy): Eukaryota > Metazoa > Chordata > Testudines > Podocnemididae > Podocnemis > Podocnemis expansa. The sequence continues at coordinate 1,282,697 of ML682090.1, forward strand.
GATCTCAAGCATTGTTCAGATTTAAGCCTTAACTATGGGTTTATGAAGAGTTTTAGCTTTAGTGTTGAATGGGGAGATTGAAACATAGCAAACTGAGTGATTTGTCCAAGGTCACATGCTGAGGTGAAGCAGGTCGTGGGAAATCTAGGTGTCTAGTCACCATGGTGACCAGTTTTAGTAGCCTGTCACCTAGCTCCACTGCAGGAACATAATGGAGGAGCACCTTCTGGCAACCAAAAGTAAAATTGCTGGCAACTAGTTGTGAGCCTATTTTGTCCACCCCTGAGGTAGGGGTAGAGATGGAATAAAACTTGAGGCAGAGACAAGAGATCTAGGCTTTTGCAAGTAGGTTATGATCCTTCTCCACAACCCAGTTTTGCTTTCCTTTCTTCCTTTTTGGAATTTAAAAGTGTATAACAACTCTGTATGCAAGACTCCATTGAGATTCTTGCCACATAAATAAAGTGCTAGTTAGAGGCTATGTAAAATGCCTTTTCTTTGAGGGAAGGTGGCTCAGGAATTATGAGAAGGCCTTATCTTAATGTTTCTTCTCTTACTTTAGAGAAACGGCTGTCTCGGGGCATATCCCACGCCAGCTCCACCATTGTTTCTCTGGCCCGCTCCCATGTCTCCAGCAATGGTAGCAGTGAGCATCTGTTGGAGATGCCCATTTGCACTTTCCAGTTACCCGATCTCACTGTGTACACAGAGGAGTTTCGCAGCTTCATCGAGCGCGATCTTATTGAACAGTCTATGCTGGTAGCATTGGAACAGGCTGGTAAGTGTTATCCTGATTTTTTTATTTTTCTCTCTTAACACTAATGTGGTGCAGTGGTAGCAACTTGTGGCAGTGCAACCTGGAATGCTTTGGTTTACAAGCTTCAAGATGTAAACAGTTGATCATGCTGCAGAGATGATGCACTCTGCATCTACAATGGATAAAGTTGTTTGATCCTTTCTACAGCATGAAAACAAACTGTAGAGTTGAGAGAGAAGTCCTGTGAACAGGCTGAAAGCTGCCTTACTGCATGCATAGGCACTGAATATATGTGACTCTTCTTGTTTTCAGAATACCACCCAGTAGTACTTTCTTCTTCTCCCAAACCGAGATTTCATTTCTACTGTATAGTATTTCTTTGAGGCCATTGATGTGAGAATGGGGAAAAAGAGACTTAAACAATATATACAACAGCAGATCACAGTTGATGACTTTCAATACACATTATTTTAAAATGGAGCATTTGAAAAAAGATGCATGGTAGCTATCACAGCTTATCTGGTGATGGCAGGGTTACCTATTTGTCTTACTGAAGTGCCTAGGAGCCCTAGCCATGGACTAGGGCCTATTATTCTAGGCACTAGACATGGAGAGAACAAATAAAGTCCATATGCTAAAGAGTTACAGTCCAAGATCACAAGATAAACAAATAGACAACATAAGGAAACAATTGGACAGTGTTGCTCAGCATGATAGGCATTGGTGTCAGAACACCAGCAACCAGAAAACATATAGTTTAAATACTATGAGACATTTCTGCGATACAAGTGGTTGTGTGTGTGCAGAAGTGGATGCTTAACTCAGACGTGTACTGCTTTAACAGAAGCATTTGGAGGTGGGATGTGGGAAACTGTGAGTAAATTAGGTGAGATGGCTACTTTGGGACTAATGAATTCCAATGTCTTAGAGCCTTATTAAAGTCTGGGTGAATCAAGATGATAAACTTGAGATTTCTTCAAAATTCTCTTTTCAAAAGGAGTCCTGATCCAAGCAGAAGACTTGGGGATAAGGTATTCCAAATTTTAATCTGATTTAAACATCCACTTGATGTATTTTTTTAAATATCTGTGCTGTACTGCATCCTTTTTGCCTCCAACACCAATACATTTTTAAAAATAAGACCTTTTTTCCCCCCTCAGTAGGTAACATACATTTCAAGATAGGTCAGATTTTTAGGCCTAATCTACTTGAGTGTCTCTGTAATAAATATTCTGACATTTTGGAATTAACACTTGATGTGAGTGATATTGTTACTTGTGGGTTTGGCATTCTTTAGTAGAGAAGCCATGCTTTCTAAAGAAAATAAATATAATGTGTCCTAATCTTGGGTTGTAGCCAGATAGATACAGACATGCATTTTTTTAATATGGAGCATGTGTTGACAGACATATGTTCTTTCATATGATTGAAGAGGTTTTTATTTCAAAATGTAACTAAGTAACTCAATATTTTTTTTCCAAATGGTTTTGCAGATCTTATATACTAGAGCAGTGGCTTTCAAACCTTTTTCCCTGGGACCAAGTTGAAAGAAATCACTTATGCCTGTGACCCAACAGTTGCATCTCCCAGCAATCCATTCCAGTCTTTTGGAGGAAGTGGCAGGGAGCACTGCAACCCAGGTCCTGACCCGAGGTTTGAAAACCACTGCAGTAGAGCTTATGTTATATATCTAGTGGTTAGATCAATGACCTGGGAATGAGAACTTTTGGTTTCTATTCCTGAATTGCTGTAGCTGTACGCAATGGAAAGACTCCAATGGACTTCAGTGGATTTGGAGCAGATTGCTGATTTTTCTTGGATTCCATACACATATGATAGGGTAATACCTACCAGGCTGAGGTGGTGGTAGATTTAATTAAATGTCTATAAAGTACTTTGAAGATGAAATGCAGCTACATTCTGTATTTATTTACACTATAGGTGTTTATTTTAATATAGAGATATCGTGTGCATAAAACAAAATTTTAAACAGTCCTAGTTTGAGTCAGAACAACATTTGAGGTTCATTCTCTCCTTTATTATGAATTTAATGTCCAGTATTCTTAGTGGATGAAGAGAATTTAAGCCTGTTTCTTCTTCGAGTAGTGTCCTTAGGGATGTGCCACTGTAGATATATCTGCATCCTTGCACTACTGATTGGAGAACTTTTGGTTGTGTTGTCAGTTCAGCCAACGCATGTGGTGCTCCTCTGCTGCCATGAGGCTAGCCAATGTGTGCAGGTGTACCTTCCTCAGTTCCTTCTCTTGGCCAAAGATGAAGCTATAGCTCTTTGTTCACAGATTGTAAACTCTTAATATTTTGAAGATTTTTTTTTGTTCATTTGCATTTGATTTTTGCTGTGCCGAGGGCGTGAGAGCCAGAGGGAGAAGAACCCAGAAAGACTAAGGCTAGGACTCAGACTCTTACTCACGGAGTCCCCTCCTCCCGTGGAGTCCCAATGGGAACTCTCACCATGACCCTCCACTTCCAAGGAAGTGAACCCAGGGGGATGAGCCACTCACACAAGGCCTCAAAGAAGAGGTCTGAGAGTCCCTATAGTGAGGCCAAATGGAGCTGAAAGTTGTTTCCGATTCCATCACTATCATTGGCACCACAGCTGTCTAAATCGGGTACCCAGGGCACACATGGTACTGAGTGGCCAGAGCAAGTCAGACTGCCTGAGACCCAATAGGCATAGACAAAGAAGCACTGGTATTGAACATCTGCTCTGGGGAAGGCTTCATCAAGATGGATGGCAGCACCAGTACCACCCTCTATGCCCCTGGCACTGATGGAGCTCACTGCCAGGTCCTCATCTCTGACCCCATTGGTGCAAGCTGCTTGGCACCACCAGCTTCCCTGTGGTACTAACACTATCCGTGCTGACAGATTTATAATGTGTGATGGATCTTTTGGTGTCCCATGCTTTGGCCTATCCCCTGCATAGTACTGGGGCTCCAGAACTGAGTTCACCTAAAGCTCTGGACTCACCAGTGTCTTCCTGGTGAGTACAACCTTCATCATCTGAGTCAGAAAGTGAGAGAGGATGTGCGTTCCTACTGCTCTTCTCACCTGCCACATGGGACTCTGTTTCACCATAAACATCAGGTTTATCATCCACGCAATCCACACCCTCCCTGATTTGGTCAATCATGGTATCAGCCGCTGAACCCCTACCCAACAGAGTGGCCATACTGGAACTCTTGGCAGACTCGGAGATAGCAAGCCTCCCATGCCTCTAGTGTAGCATATCAGCAAGCAAGGAGACAATCTCTTCTTCAACCATGGATTTGGGGACTTCTGGACTCCCTGAGAAGGTGGAGGCTGAAGTGGAGAAAGTCAGTTCTGAAACCCAGTTCTTGTCATCATCAGATGAAATGATGATGTCCCCTCCACAGTTGAAGGCTGATGCTTTCAAATTATTCCAGTACCTGACAGAGGCCCTGCAAATACCACTGCAGCAGATGACAGAGCTTCACTGCAGATTGGTGGATGTTTTACATTCTTCTACTTCCTCTAGAGTGGCCCTTCTTATTAGTGAAGCAAACTCTCAACCATTATTCCAGAATTAGAGAGAGGAGATGGATTCTCAGTCGTTGGCTTACAACATGCACATTTGCACGTTTCCATCACGCCAAGTCACAGACATTAACTTAGGTTCATGGTAGACCAAGACCACTGCCATTACAGCGTACTCCCTTCTGCCCTCTCTTTGACTGCCAGGGTATTCTCCGACAATCTCTTGGTAGTTACAGTCCACTAACGCGCTCAGGCTTTCATGATTTATCCTTACCTGGCCAACCACCTTCTCAGGGTAAGCTCCTTCAGTGAAGCCTTGCATTGAACCTTTTCAGGAATCTGGGCCAGCAAATCAGTGCACGAAAGATTAGACATAATAGGAGTGGATCTTCACTCTGTTCGGGTGAAGGTGCTCCTCCCATATCAGATTCCTGAGCCTTACCACATTGGTAGAGACAGTATAGTCCCCCAGATTATCTCCAGACACTGCCTCCAGCTCCTGTGGCATGTGGTTGTGGGCACATCGGTCATGACTCATGCCAGTCTACTTTTGGGATACCTCCAGCTCTGATTCATTTTGGCTTACTGGCCAAACCGAGACAGCACAAACAAATTACTGTTGATGTCCACCACGGTCAAACCATCCTTTCCTTGGTGGAAAGGAGTAAATTTATTTATAGGAATCTTGTTTATTCATCCTCCCCATCATTACTCCTAATCACTGGTGCATCTGTCATAGGATGGGATCAATGGTCTTACAATGCAGGACAAATGGTCACCCTCCAAAATGTGCCTTCACTTTGATCTGCTTGAACTCAAAGATCCTTGAGATGCATCCAGTGTTCCCTCTAAGGGACCAACACAGCTGAGCAACATATGTTGCTGGCTGCATGCTCTCCCTAGGCCCAATCCTGCGCCGCCCCCCCCCCCCCCAGCTCTGCTGGCAGTGGGGGCGGAGCAGTCAGCCCAGCCTACCCCCAGCTGGCTGCACCCCCTTGGGGGGGCGGAGGGGGCCGGCACTGAGCTCCGGGTTGCAGGGTCGAGGCCCTGGAGCAGCTTGCCCCACTCCCAAAAGTTTGGGCCGCCCCCCCCCCCCCCCCCCCGGCCTGAATGGGCCTGCGGGGAGGGACGAAGTGGCCCAAACTCTTTGCGAGTGGGGCGGGCCCCGACCCTGCACGCCGGAGCTCAGCACCAGCCCCCTCCTCCCTCCGGGGAGGCGCAGCTGGCTGGGGGTAGGCTGACTGGCCACTCCACTCCACTGCGGTGAGGCTGGGTGGGCAGGCGAGTGAAGCAGCCTCTGGCCCTGACGGCCCTCCCCCGCCTCCAGAGTTGGAAGGAGGGCGGTCAGGGCCCCCTCACCTGGCCAGGAGTGGTGCAGCCTGCCCTCCGGCCACTCTTCTGGGCCAGAGGAGCTCTCACGGAGGCTGTGCAGACAGTCTGCACAGGCTCAGTGAGAGCTGACTCTGAGCGGGACTTTTAAAAACTGCCTGCTCAGAGTCGCTCTTGGCAGGGACTGTAGCTGCTGGCCGTGTGTGGCTGGCAGCCTTCCCTGCGTCAGGCAGTGGCGGGGGTGGCTGTGCAGCTTAGAGGGAACACTGAGCATCCCTAATTGAATCAAGCTTTCTTACTAGGTGCATAGTGTAGCACCCCCATCTCCAATGTGCATGCTGTCAATGAAATCAATTTAATTTTCTGTCACCTTTCCCAAGGGTATCCCTACTTGAGAAATCTGCACTGCAGATGCCCAGGTGGCTTCTCATACCTTTGCACAATGTTACTGTTGTCAGGGCCTCAGCTGCAGGGCCAAATTCAGTGCCACGGTAGTGGGCACTGCTGAGGTGTCACTGACAGTATAGCATTCATAGGGACACTGACCGAAGAAGATCACCAAGTTACTCACTTGGTGCAGTAACAATGGTTTTTAATGATGTGTGTGCCACGACCCACTCTCCTTCTTTCTTCTTCAGAGTTGTTGCCCATAACTCTGTGGTAGGATTGAGGAAGGATTACCCATGCACACTGGCTAGCCTCGTGGCAGCAGAGGAGCAGCAGATGCATGGGCTGAATGGACACTGTGACCAAAGTTTTTGAGAGAAACAGACATGCCTACATCACCCTGGGGGTAGGGCATATTTCAAAGAACCATGATTATTGAACAAGGTGACTAACAAATTTATTTGTTGCATGACCTTTCATGGGAGGAAAATCCCACTTTGTGAGACAAAGTGGGATTTTCTTCCATGAAAGCTCATGCGATAAATTTGTTAGTCTTTAAGCGCCACAGGACTCCTTGTTTTTGCAGAACTAGCTTAGCATGGCTACCTCTTTAGAATTTGTCTTCTGAGTTACACAAAGGAATTTTTGCTTTACTGGCTGTGTGAAAAGAATGTAAAGATGGTAACTACAATTAATTTATGATGACTTTAAATTTTCTTTACATTGCTGAAGTGGTGAAAACAAGCTTGTCTAATTGAGGATTTGTCTACACATAAAATGTTCCCCTGTAATGCTGCAGAGAAGCTACCACATGACCATCTTTCCTCCCTAAAGATCAATTGAGTAATGTTGAGTAGCCTAAGGAGGTGGGAGCCCCAGTGCATGTTGGCAAGTGAACATCTGCTTTCATAAGTTACAACTGTGAATTGTCATCTCTAGGCAGACAATTAGAAACTGCTGTATGATGGGTTTAGAACTAAGCATGGCCTGTCATTGAATGCAGTTTACCCCACTGATGCAGGCAAATGGCTTATGCTCTGAATAGAAACCTCCTGTTTGTTAAGGGGTGATAAGAGAAATCCGTGTAAGACTTCAACTAGCCTTCATAAAGGTCACTCTCGTATTGGGATGATGCTTTCTGCCCGGGTTTTTATACGCGTACACACTGTTCCAACCCATTTCCCAAAACACTACATATCATACGCTTCTGGCTTTCAGAGCTTCTTTAAATATTCTGATTAGTATTGTTGGCTAGACTGGCTATTACTGGTGAAAGGTGCACAGTTAAAGTGGTTTCATTGGTAGTATAATACTGTTTCAGAAGGGTAGCTGATGGCTCTCTGGAGACTGGCATGGCTCAAGAAATGAATAACATAATAGATATAGACTCTCCAGTTCTTGCTGGTTAGGTGCATATGTTGCCAAACCACCACAATCACTTCTGCGCTAATTGGCCACACGCAGCGATTAAACAGCTCCTGATGTGGAATTAAAATCACAGAGATGGCTCCTTCAGGATTAAGACACAGTGGTCAAGTTGAGGGTGAAGTTTGTACTACACCATTGCCATGACAACACATTTTCTATAGCTATAGGACTTGTCTCTGGGACTTTCACTCAGGCGCGTTATAGGAACCTTAGAATTCGCACAACTTTCTGAAAGATTGAAAAAGCCCTGTATTCAAGGAGAGAGCTAATTAGAATATGGGCTCATCACAGCTGTCATATCAAAGGTAGAAGTTTTCCATTAGAGACTGTCAAATCTCTATGTTGTGGGCTTTTCTAGCTTTGATTAGGAGAATCAGTAGGTGTGTTAACTAATATTTCATATATAATCAAGAAATACGAATAAGTAGAAGCTATGATTAATATTTAAAAGAATTCACCTCAGGATAGACACCAGTTCTCTTAACTGCACTTTCCAATTTGTCCTTTTTTTATTCATTTCTTTGGTCTCTTAACCTGCTTTGCATTTTGATTCCACCCAATGCACAGTGACTCAGTAGGAGGAAAAAATATGTTCAACAGTAAATGAGCAAAGGTGGTGGGTGTTGATGTTAAATCGGTCACATCAGTCTGAGAAGCAAGAGGACAAGTAACTTCTTGTGCTCTCGTGTTACAGAGGAAGGATGGTCTTGTGGTTAAGGAAGTGGGATTGGAGTGCTGCATTCTGTCCTTGGCTCTGAGATAGATACTCTGGAACCATGAGCAGCTCCCTCAATTTCTTTCTTGCTCAATTCCTCAGCTGCAAATTGTGAGTGGTAATGTCTCCCCTCTTCCCTGCCTCCCCGATCTGGTCTATTTAGATTAAGGGAAGGGGCTATTTTACGAAGTGTATTGTGGCAAATTACCAGCTCTGATGCCGTGTGCCCCATACTTTCATGGAAGGTCAAGATGCTGTGTGTTGCCCCTATTTCCAGTTGTTGGCTACCTTTGTAATGCCAAGAGGGAAGGGAGCTGGGCCCGCCCTCTTCTCCAGGTCCCAGCCCAGAGGCCCTATTAGTAGCAGCTATGCATTGCTGATGGTGCTTCTAGCTCCATTTTTCCCCTGGGGTGTTTTCCCCCTCTACACTTTCAAATTCTGTGGTTTTCCCACTCCTTCTCTTCTTGAGCATGGTCTCTTTCAATCTTCCTGCCTGGAGGAGGCTCTAAGTCCTATTCCCCCTTCGGCAGGATCCTTTTCTCTCAGGCCTCTTTACTTTTTCAGTCAGGGTTTGGCAGGGAAGCTTCCCTGCCAGTGTTCCCCTTCACATGAGGTTCTCTTGTGTTTCTCATTAGTGCCATACTCCTCCAACTCTCCCACCTGCTCTTCTTCCCCTCGCACACTACCTGGCTGGAGCAGGGCCTTAACTGGCTCCAAGTGCGCTAATTAACCGGTGCTAACATCTCTTTAGTCCCTGGGGTACAAGGCCTTGTATATCTCCCTTGTATCACTCCCTGGGTGCCCCTACCCCTACAGTCTCAGAGTATGTATTACACTTAGAAGAGGGCCCCAATCTCATGTGGAGCCTGTCAGTGCTACTGTAACACAAATAGCAAGAATGTTAAGAAATGGCCATGGAGGGTCAGACCACTGGCGTGTCTTCTGACATTTGCCAGGGTCAGACGCTTCAGAGGGAGTGAACAGAACAGAGCAGTTACTGAGTAGTTGCCTGCCTCCCATCCCATCTTCTGGCTGTCAGAAGCTTAGGGGCACCAGATCCCAAGGTTGTGCCCCTGGCCATCTTGGCTAATAGCCATTGGTGAACCTTCCCTCAACTAATTTATCTAATATCTTTTAACCAAGTTATGCTTTTGGCCTTCACAACATCCACTGGCAACAAATTCTGCAGCTTGATTGTGCATATTTGTTTTCCCCATCCCATTCACAATTTTATAGACCTCTGCCATATCACCCTTAGTCCTCTCTTTTCTAAGAGGAGTAGTTCCAGTCATCTTAATCTCCCCCTCATGTAGAAGCTGTTCCATACCGGTAACTATATTTTTGTTGCTATTCTCTGTATTTTTTCCAGTTCTAATGTATCTCTTTTAATTAGGGATGACTAGAACTTCATGCAGTATTCAAGATGTGGGTGTTCAGTGTATTCATATAATGGCATTATGATATTTTTCTTCCTTATTGCCTATCCCTTTCCAGATTGTTTCTAACATTATTAGCTTTTTTGATTCCTTCTGACATTGAGCTTGTCTCTTCAGAGAACTATGCACAGTGACTCCAAGATTTTCTTCAGGGGTAATAGCTAATTTAAACCACCTTCATTTTGTACAGGTAGTTGGCAATTGTTTTCCAATGTGTATTACTTAGGATTTGTCAGCATTGAATTCATCTGCCATTTTGTTCTCCAGTCACTCAGTTTTAGGAGGTCCCTCTCATTCTTTGCAGTCAGCTTTAGAGTTAACTCCTGAGTAATTTTGAATTGTCTGCAGATTTTGTCACCTCCATATTTGCTTTTACAGTTTTTTATGACTGTGTTGAACAGCACGGATCCAGTACAAATCCTAGGGTGGCTTTATTTACCCTTCTCTACTGTGAAAACTAATAATTTATTCCTGCCCTTTGTTTTCTGTCTTTTAACCCGTTAATGTTCCATGAGAAGACCTTCCCTCTTATCCCATGACAGCTTACTTTGCATAAGTGCTTTTTGTGAGGGACCTTGTCAAAGGCTTTATGAAAGTTCATGAATTCCATCTTAACTGGCCTTCTCTTGTCAATATGCTTGTTGGCACACTCAAAAAATTCCAAGAGATTGGTTGTGCATTATTTTTCCTTTACAAAAGCCATGTTAACTCTACCCCAACATATCATGTTCATCTTTGTGTCTGAAAAATATGTTCTTTATCTCTAGTTTGAATCAGTTTTTAATATAAAATTTAAAAGAATTGATGGACAGGTGGGTGTTTAAGATCAGATCTTTTAAGACTTCTGGTTTTGGCATTTGACATGAACATTTCAAGGGCTTCAAAGCTTATCTCCTATTCTATAAAGCCACTGTCTACCACAAGTGTGGTGACAGGTGGAGGAAGAGTGATGACACTCTAGGTTCCTGTGTCTAATTATTCCCTACACTTTAGTCTGAAGTAGTTTTCAGCTATCCACTACCTGAACTCCATCTCTAGGCTTGGTAAGGGAAGGTAATAGCTATAGAAAAGAAAAGGAAACTTGGATTTTCATTGAAATCACAAAATGCAACTTCACTATTGTTTTTGGGAATCCCTCTGTGATCAAGGATGATCTCTTTCACAGGGTTTGTTTTATTTTATTTTATATGGGCCCTTTGGTGTCTGAGGAGCCTGATCTTGAACTGCAGTCTCATTGATAGACATAACAGGTGATGTTTGAAGGTAGGGTTGAGCCACAATTGCTGCATGACAGTTGACTGTCCTTCAGTTTTTCACCTTTTTCTGTTTCCAAGGCAAGATGATTTCCCTCAAAAGTGGTAATTTCTTATCTGAAAAGTCTTTGATAGCAATTCCTGTTCTGGCCTGCTGTCTCCCAGTGTGTGGTGTCAATGCCACAACTCTTGATGTTTATCTCGAGAGTCTTTGAAGTGTTTCTTTTGGCCTTCCCATTTCCTTTTTTCTTTTGCATTGGATGTACAACAATTCTTTGGTAGCCATGCATACACAATACCCAATCTACCTCAGCTGGCGCTTGGATAACCAAGGCCTCGGCACTGAGGATGTTGGCCTCTGTGAAGACACCAACATTAGTGTGGTGAATCTATCCCTTTGTTTTTGTTGATGGTTTTCTGGAGAAAGCACTAGTGCTGGTGGTCCAGGTTTTTCAGATGTTTTCTGAATGTCAGGTCACCCAAGTCTCACAGCCTTGGGGGAGAGTTGGGATTACCCCCTCTTCGTAAACTCAAAGTCTGTTCTGTTCTGGTGTCATGGTGGTTGAATGCCTGGCACGACAGTTGGCCAAAGACAATGCTGGTACCATGGGTGCTGCGCTGAATCTTGATGTCTATTTGCCCTCTCTGAGAGAGAGAACTGTCAAGGTGGGCAAAGTGTTCTGCTGTGCACATTATAGAGGAATAGCTGCTGAATGATGTTAAGCTACTGTAACTCTGTAGCTGAGACACTTCCTACAATGACAAAAGGGTTTTTTCTGTCACAGTAGTTAATCCACCTCTCTGAGTTGCAATAGCCAGGTTTATAGAAGCATTCTTCCATCTTCTTACCGTTGTCTCCTCTGGAGACAAGGTTGGCATAGCTCTGACCGTCAGATATCAGAATTTTCATGCCTCTGAGCAGTGTAGCTCTGTTGTTCTAAATTTTAAGTGTAGCCCAGGTCTGAGGCTACACAGCCTATTCAAAAGAGTTACAGTGAACTTTCCTGGCTTTTGACTTCCTTTAAAGTTTAGCAGTTGTAAAGAGGAAAAAATTCCCAGGAAAGCATGTAAAGTGGACAAAAGGCCTAAGATGACTGCAGTGGTGTTGCATTTTGTTTAGTTTTTGTCAGAAGCTGTTTTGTTTCTCAATTTACTCTTCTGGCACCATTCCACTTGGCAAAGGGTTGTGACTTTGCTGTGCCAGAAGCTATATTGACTGAAAATAGCTGCTTTTCTGAGTATAGCTATTGTCTGAGAGCTTGTGTACTGAACAGTTTTCATCTAAAGTGGATTCCTTTACTCATCCCAGGAAAAGAAATTACTGGCATCAGATTGCAGTTAGCACTCCATTTTGTGCTTTCACCATTTATCGCTTTGTATTGTTAAAACTGCTCACTTAGTTTAGTTCTGCATCTGTTGGTGGTCAGACTGCAAAGAAAAATTGAGAAATGTGTGTTCCTAACTTTTATGGGCTGTCTGTGTCAAATACCTAGCAGAGACTCTGCACTGAGTTTGTAGACTTGAAAACTAATTTAAAATGCTGGGAAGAGAGCTAGTTCTTCTAAAGACAGGTTCATATGCTGATTCAACTTGTTTGGAGTATGACTAAAGGCATGCCAGCCTACTGACAGGCATTCAGTTGATCTGTTGTGGAGAGGTTAACAGTGGACATTTGGAACTGAAAAACATACTGAGTCCAGTGGTACATTTTAATACTAACAGATTTATCACATGAGGTTTCGTGGGCAGAATCCCACAAAAGCTCATACAATAAATTAATTTTGGTCTTTAAAAGTGCCACAGAACTCCTTGTTTTTTGCTGAACTAGACTAACACAGCTATCCTTCTGGAACATTATTTTGAGGACATGGTTTAAAGTACAGAGCAAGCCAAAACCTGCTTAAATGTGGCTTGGAACACTTCTGAAGACTTGTCTCCACTGGAGGCTCCTGTAAACTAACTTTGCTTTCTTAGTATACACAAAGATTCCCTAATTTATTTTTCAAAATTGTTTGGCGTTTCCGACAATCTGAGAATCCATATCTTGGTGTGCCATGATTTAAGTGCTTTATGTTACCGGAAACCTCAGATTCCCAGTTTTTAAATGGTCTAAAATGCTTACCTGACAATTTGGCTGCTAAAATCATGTGGGGGAAAGACTACCAAAGCTGCTGATTTGGTAGGATCAATAAATTTTCCCAAGCACTGTTCCTAAGCAGGCAAGCAGCGAAAAAGAAAACTGTACAATATAATTCAGCGTGCTTCATACATGAATGATGAAACCACCAGAAAAATAGCATTTTTGCAGTTGAACATAAGCAGAAGAATTGTTAAATGCTACAGTGCAGGGCTTGGAGCCAGGTCTTCTGGATTCTGTTTCCAGCTGCGCCCCTTGCATCGTGTGACCTTGGTAAAGTCTGTTCACACATTCTGGCTATAGCCTCAGCTGTAAAATGGAGCTAATGTGCTGATCTGTCACATGTGTTGTGTAGTTTAATGCATGAAAAGACCTTGATATTTGATGAAAAACACTGTGGTGTTTGAATGTTTTGTCGAGTGGATTTGTGTGGCATGTGTTAACTTGGACTGTAGCTGCTGCTCATTCATCTCCTGGAAAAGATAAGTCCCACCGTCCTTACACTTTCCCTCTATTCCCCCATCAGCCTGATTTAGGTGTCACTCACTGCAACTCAATTCCGTCCATTTACGTCTTTAATTCATTTAGGCATGGTGGGGCTACGCTTGTCAGAGTGGACAGGGAAATTTGTCCATCCTACTCTGTGTGCATCAGTAAAGCAGAGAGGAGGGGTCTCTTGATACTGGAGATACCAATTGCTGGATTTTTGTAGGTGCTGTAGAGATCTTTACCTTCTATCAGGCCCTGCCAGAGCAAATACTAATGTCTCATTCAGAAGACCACACAACTACCTCTATTTATGCGTAGCTTAAGTCCCACATCCCTCTGATCATTGTTTTCAGCTGAGCAATAATGGTGTTTTGCCTTATTTGTTCAGCAACTGTCAGAAGAGGGTTTCTCCAGTTATTTACTTAGTGCTTTCTGAGCTCTTTCCTTGTTTTTCATCTTCTGAAAGATTTGTTCTCTTTTTGAAAAACAGGCAGAAATGAGGGAAAAGGGTCATCTATGTCAGCAGATGCATACTTCAATATGTTTGTTCTCCTCTCCTTTCCCCACTAGAAAGTGGATACATAACTGCTTGTTCCTGTTTGTCAGGTGCTCTCAGAACAGATTGGGACAGGCCAAGCTACAATCTGTTCCACCTTTTGCCTTTAAACATGCAAAGATAATCATTACTCTTTCTGTGTCATGTATAAGCTTATTGTGGGTCTCTGAAATATTTCCACAGGTCGCTTGAACTGGTGGGCTAATGTTGATCCCAGCTGCCAAAGGCTACTTCCTTTGGCAACGACAGGCGATGGAAACTGCCTGCTTCATGCTGCTTCCCTGGGTAAGACCTCAGAACAATTCATTTTGAAGTGCATAACAGTATTGATGGGTCATTTTTTTTGACACTTGATTAGCAACATAATGCAGAGAAGTTTTGCTGGCACAACCTCCCACTGGATTTTTACCTTTTCTCTTAAAAGCTTAGTATGTTGTAAATAAAGAGGTCCATCAAGGGAGGGAAAGAAGATTTGTTACATTTCAAAGACAGAAATGACCTGAGTGTGCGAGCAGGAGACAGGACCTTGACTTTTGTAATCTGAAGTTTGTGGCTTTGGGCATGTCCCTTCACTTCTCTGTGCCTTTGATCTCCATCTGCTTCAAAGGAGGGTAACAAGGACTGGTGTTTAAACAGCCCTAAATAAGTGTGTGTTATGCTTATTTTCTTCTAGAAAACCTGCTTACCCAGAATAGTTTAGCATGGGGCAGTGAATTCTGGTTTGTGCTCCCATCCACCTCTTCTGAACCCACCTCTGAAAGAGCTTTACTCTTTGCTTAACAGCATTAGCTTCATCCTGAAAGGACTAAGCCAGTCTTTCAGTTGTAATGATTTTTTTTTTCCAATTGAAGGATTTGTATTGTCAGAGAAATGAATTATCAGAGCTGCTTAGAGCTCATCTCCTGGGAAGTCCTGGATAGCTCTCTGAATTGGTGCTTCTATGAAAGAGTGAGTGAAGAGCAGAAGGGAGTAATAAATTTCCATGGTGCCCACATCCCTACTTGAGAAGAATTATTTCTTGGGGGTTTTTTTGTTTTGTTTTGTTTTGTTTGTTTGTTTGTTTTTAAAGGAAAGACTGTAGCATTTTCCCATATTGTCCTAGTTTTGTTATTCCAGTAGAATTAAAACCCATGGTCCCCACCCCTGTCCCAGTGCCTCTATTTTTAGACTTCTTAAGGGTAAATATTTTCTCACTGTAAAAATGTTTTTGATAGTAAATGAACATCTTTAGCTCCATGCAGAAAATAGTAATTGTATATTGAAATAATGTAGGTTGATGTTAGCCAATTATACACAGAAATAATCCACTGTAAAATATTAATTGCCTTTGCAGTTAGACTCAGGTATCAGGATAAAATTGTATGGATGTGATTGGGGCAGTATGTTTATTCCACAGAGGCTGGCAAAGGCAGGCTGCTGAAAGGCTCTTGGGAATATGTAAGTTGCAGTGAATTCTGGAACTCTTTAAAAAGAAATGACATCTCCATAGAGCTCAATTAGCTGCAGTTTAATAGCAGTGGACATGAATATTGGGGTGGGACAAGCTAATTAGAATAGTGAAAAAGAGAGCATGGATGATGGCATAAAGCACAGTAAAAGTCTAAACAAACCAGGAGTCCTATGGCACTTTTAAAGGCTAATAAATTTATTTATCGCATGGGCTTTCATGGGAGAAAAGCCCACTTCAGAGTGTTTGAAGTGGGATTTTCTTCCACAAGAGCTCATGCAATAAATAAATTTTAGTCTATAAGTGCCATAGGGATCCTTGTTTGTTTTTCTGAACTAGACTAAAACAGCTACCCTTTTGGAATTAGTAAAAATCTAGTATCCCAAGATACTGGCTGCAGTGTACCAAAGGAACTTTAATGCTGATGAGTTGTATAAACAGGGCCCTCTTTCTATTTGAGGGTAGTTTGCTTTCTGGGTTTTTACCCCATTTTTTTTATTCCATGGGAAAAGGATAGTTCAGTGGTATAGGGGCCTAGCCTGGACCTCTGCAGATCCAGGTTCAATTCCTGCTTTGCCCCAGACATCCTGTGTGACCCTGAGCTAGTTGCATTGTCTCACTGTTACTGTCCCAATCGGCAAGGTGAAAATAACGAATGCTGTGAGGATACATACAGTAAAGATTGTGAGGGCTCAGATTCCTGTGATGGGAGCCAGATAAGTATCTACGGCATCAGAGGCTTAATTATACTTGCCTCTACCCTTCCCTCTGGCAAAGCTTACTGTGTCTGAAAGTGGGATTTAAAATAGCAGAACCACCTATTCCTTCCCCACACACACTAAATGTACAGATGCTGTCTCCTGGACTAGCACCAGTTCAGAAGCCCAAGTTTTAGTCCCCAGGGATCTGATCTAATCTGAGTATAACTGTGATATTCTGAGGTTTCTGCAGTTAAGTCAATAGAAGTGGTGTATTTCCTGCATGGGACTGTGGCCATTCATAAGTAGTGAAGCCAGCCTGTCTCATTTAAATAGATATTATCCCAGCCTCTCAAACGATTTCAAGTGCATGTAATTTATGCATATAATACTTTACTATCGCAGGGGTGTGTTTATTTTGTTTTTTGGGGTTTTCAAGCAAAAGTGACAACTCGTTCTGTATTGCTATGCTATAAAATTCCTGTTCTGCTGTTGTCCTGTGGCTAAGCTAAGGGTGTGGGGTACGGATTCCTGGGTTCCAAGCCTAACTTTGTCTGTGATTCATGAGATGTCCTTGGGCAGGTTACTTTATCTTCCTGCCTGGTTTTGCGCTTCTGTAAAACGGGGATACTTCCCTACCTCACACAGTGGTTATAAACCTTAAGTGTATAAAATCTTCAAAAGGCAGAGGCTGGAGAAAAGCCAGCTCCTATTAATATTCTTTATTCCCTTTCCCTCTCTCCACCCCATTTAGGTATGTGGGGTTTCCACGATAGAGATCTCATGCTTCGCAAATCGCTTTATACCTTAATGGATAAAGGTGTGGAAAGGGAAGCTCTTAAGAGAAGGTGGCGATGGCAGCAAACACAGCAGAACAAAGAGGTAGGTGAAGGAGTTAAGATTGAATTCTTAGTTATGAGTCAGGGAGGCATGTCCAGGCACAATATTAAGTGATTCTGGTATTGCTTCCTCTTTTGGTAAAAGCTTATTTAAAAAAAAAAAAAAAAGTGAATTCTGGGCAAATCTATATTGTACAGTGAACTGGCTCACTGTGCAAAGCTGTATTCATCCATTTTAAGTACAATTGTGAAATTAAAAAGAAATACTTTTTTCATGTAAGGATGATCGTTGTTAGGCAGTGTTGGGACATGTTGTTACTGTTCTGTGTTTAGGTTCCAAGTGAGATCAAGTGTGAATGGGATATTACAACATGACTGAAAGCTCATACGTCTCAGTATTACTACTTCAGGCTTTGCTGTAGCTATTCCTAGTGTGCCTACATTTGTTGGTAGTAACAGGATGTGATCCCTAAACAGTTCTTTTAGAGAAAAGAAATGTATTATACTCTGTGTAGGCTTCTCTTGTGATAAGATCAGAGAGACACTTCTCAGTCTGAGCACTGTGTGGACTTTACCACCAAAAAAGGAAATGCGTATGCTCACCACATATTAAAAGCCCATTTAAAGTTCTGACACTAGCCTAAGAAAGCAAGGACGAATGTTTGTCAAGGTGGAAGGTTACCAGATGTCCTTTAGTAGTTGGATACAATTCAGTTGTATTTAGGGTCTAAAGAACAGGGTAGGTTTTCCCTAGAGCTGCCAATTTTTGAGAGAGAAGTAATAAGAAAGACTTCAAGATTAATACTGTGTGCTTTAAAAAGAAATATCAGTCCTTGTTAAAACTGAATATATAAAAAAACCAAACAGACTTTGCATCACTGGTGTTAAGAGCTTAGGTTTCAGTACCTCATCAGTCTGTGGTGTCTGAGTGCTGTCTCCAGCTGTAGACTGCCAGTAAACGTGATTATTCTGTGCGCTTTAATGGCCTGTAGTATTGTGAAAGACAAGCTTATACTAGTCCCTTTGTTTGGAAGATCTGTCTGATTGTTGACCTCATGTGCTGACTGACGCTGACGTTCCAGAGTTGAGGTGATACTGCCGCCAGTTCTTATGTTCATGAGTAAAAGCCCTTGTAGAATGAGGGAAGCACATTATCCAACAGGCACAAACATTCTTTGGGTGTTAAAAAACTGAAGTAACACTGGTATCTCTGTACAGCGGAGTGTCCAGTCTGAAATATAAAATGTGAAGCTCAGCTGTTGACTTGTAAATCAAGATTTGTATTGAAAAAGGTTGATGGTATTGTTGCAAACTCTACCCACCTATCATTACACTGAACTTACGTGGAGAGGAATGTTGTAGATGCACAATGTACTGTGCATATCTGCACAGTACAGTCTTTCACTCCATACATGCTTAGATCAACTGTGACATACTTAACTATGTTGACAGTTAAATTATCATTGTAATACTTCTGGGTTATCACCTCCTGGAGACCAACAGGGGCAAACATCCCTGCGTCGATTACTCTTGGTTCACATTTTGAATGTTTTCATCAAACTAGTAAGTTAATTTTCTAAAACCGAAGCTTAGATTCAGAGCACAAGATAGGTAGAGAAGTAGGAGGAACATTGTGCTCCCATGGACTGTGTCTACACCACAGGGCTCAGTTAAGTCAAGTAATAAGGTCTACTTTAAGTCTACTTTAAATGGGTCCCCTGGCTTAAGTTGATTTTATAAAGTCAACTTAAATGGCCCCACTGCACTAAGTCAACTTTATTAAGTCAACTTTAATGGCCACATTGCGTTCAGTCAACTTAATAGAGACGACTTAACCTTAATGTCAACTTTTAAGGGCAGGAGTTAAGTTAACTTAAGCAAGTGCTTAAGTTGACTTAATGAACTCCAAATGTGGCCAGGGAGTTGCTTAAGTCAACTTAAGTCCCTAATGTAGACATACCCCTGCACCCCCCCCCATTCCAGTCCCGGTAAATTGAATTTCTGATACCAGATTTAGTATGTATAGCATAATAATGTCTTGTGTGATCCAGTGTTAAATCATGTCTTGACGAATCTATTTTTGGTTGCCATGACAACCAGTTTTAGTAGCCTGTTGCCTAGCTGCACTGAAGAAATTTAATGGAGGCACAACTTCTGGTGACCAAAAGTAAAATTGCTGGCATCCAGCTGTGAGTCAGTTTTGTCCACCCCTGGGTTAAATCAGTCTGACTTTCTGTAGGGACGCGATGTGTTTTCATACTTTTTATTTTTAATTGTCCCTCTTTATGGGTACGTTGGGTATTAACATAGCCGGTCAAAGATTCCTTATTCCCAAAATATAACTTTTATTGAGCTATATAGTCCTGAGGACCAGAGCTAATGAAAATGCAGTAAAGATGGCCACTTGTGGTGCCATTGGCCAATAATCTTCTTAGATTAGCTCGTGAAGGCAAGGATTGTGCTTTCATGTGTATTTTATGCGGTGCTCAGCTCAGTGTGTGCCTTTTGGATGACCACTGGGTATTGCTATAATATACAGCTCAGAATTACACAGTACTTAATGTGAGACCAAACTGTGATCTTAACTGTTGCACACGATAGAACCTGAAATATGAATAAAATGAAAGCACTAAAATGTTGTGTGCTGACTTAAATGAAAGTGGGACTAAAAAGATAAACTCGATTTGATTGTAGCATAGAATCAATAAGCGCTGAAAATCTGCCCCATTGGTTTGTTTAAAAATTACTTTTCTGTGTTATGCATACATTTTTTGAAGGCTTTAAAGCTATTTTGAATACTTCAGAACAAACAAGCTGTCCTTGTATGTAGGATTTTTCAGGACTCTCTACTGCTGGCTTTCTTGTTTAGTAGGGAGGGGGGAAAGTAAATTGCTTTCTAAAGCAAAACCTGTATTTTTGCTAATCCAGTTATTTCCTGCTAACTTTTCTCATCAATAGATAATTCTTAGAATGAAGATGCCTTCAGTGTAATATTGGGATATTTATGTTTTTTCCAATTCTCTAGCTTTGTGTTTTTTAATACATTTCTTAAGCACTGAAAATATAATCTTTTATATGAAATGTAAATTCTGAATCTAACTGTATTATCTATTCTCATTTCTTGCTATACCACCAAATCATATCCCTGTGGACTCTTTTACATAAAATATATTGGTAGCCTCTGCAAAATTCTGTAGAGAAGTTGATGCTGGGCAAATTAAAGCAGCTTGCTTCAGGGAATTGGTAAAATGTTTCTGTGGGGTTTTTTGTTTTGTTTTAGTCTGGCCTTGTTTACACAGAAGAGGAGTGGCAAAAGGAATGGAATGAGCTCATCAAGCTTGCGTCCAGTGAGCCCCGCATGCACTATGGTACAAATGGAGGCAATTGTGGAGGGTAGGTGGAAGAGAGCTGTGCAAAGATGTCACAGGGGGTATGTTGTACCAGTGGGACATTTCTTCCCTGCCCCCTACCCCCTGAGATGCCCTATGTTCAAAACCAAAATATTTCAGTGGTCTCATTGTAGAATTCACTGGACACCATTGGTATATGACTTGCAGTAATTATTTCTGCATAACTCAGCATAAGGTGCCTCTGGGCACTTTGGTGGCAAGGAATCA
This sequence comes from Podocnemis expansa, assembly GCA_007922195.1. Classification (NCBI taxonomy): domain Eukaryota; kingdom Metazoa; phylum Chordata; order Testudines; family Podocnemididae; genus Podocnemis; species Podocnemis expansa. Next base: position 1,303,304 of record ML682090.1, read on the forward strand.
TCTTTTTATGGTGGATATATAGGACAGAGCACTATTAGCCATGGGGGTGGGGGGGTTCACTGCTACTGCCTCTGCCTACTCTTGTTCTAACCAGTGCTTTGTTGCACTAAAATTTACTCACAAATACTAGCTAAAGGCTTGTCTGTACAAACATTTAGTTCTCAGCAAGCTGGGGTTTGAATCCACAGTGTGTGATTACACGTCGACAGGGTCTGAACAGACAGCCTGCAGCAGGCTTAATGTAGGGTAAACTCACACCCCAACTTGACATGAACTTCTCCCACAAAAGCTCATGCGATTAAAAAAAAAATTTTTGTTGGGCTTTAAAAGTGACAGAGGACTCCTTGTTTGTTTTGCTGAATTAGACTAACACGGCTATTCCTTTGTAACTTTATGTAGGCAAGCCCTAAATTTTAAATATTTTTTTCTTCACTCATGAGTAAGGCCGTCTGTTCGTGCTATTCTCATTTATTGTCTGACTTCCCAGCAGATGGCAAATTAAAGTAAAAATAGCCATACTCCAAGTTAACAATGAAGACATAAGAAATGTAATCCTCTGTGTATTTGTGTTCCTAAGGATTAATATCTCTACGAAGGCTACCATGAAATCTTTGTTATATTCTGATGTTCAAGCCCACTTTCCCTTCACAGTGCACACAGAGAATTAGACAAAGGTTAAAAAGGGGGTGTATCTCTAGGTTAGAGAGATCTTATTGATTGACAGCTCATGTTTGTCTAAGCTTCTCCCAACTTTCTTCTGCATTGAAACATGGTGAGTTAAGTGTGAGCTTTTCAAGGCCATAAGTGTTTGATGCACCTTGTGGCAGGGAAGTTCCTCAGCACTGCAGCCATCTAACTTTGTAACACAGTTGGTTTAGGGATTGGCGGTCTGCCACCATTTCCTATCTTAAAAAAGGGGGGGGGGGGCAGAAGCTACCTTTGAGATCCTTAGTTTGAAAGACCCCTCAGAAGTGCCAAGTCATTGTCATCTTTGGAGATGAGTCATTGTCGCATAGTTTGGAGTCCCTACGTTCAAATAGGTTTGGTCCCTGCTTACACCCCTCTCTGATCTGATATTAATATGAGCTACAGGGATGCTTTTTACACACTTTATTCAGAGTCTTCATTTTTTTAAAGCAAGTGATTAAATGTGCAAGAGGTGAAGGGCTAATCACATTTCTCTTTATTATTTCCAAAGTGTTGAAAGCTCTGAAGAGCCAGTGTACGAGAGCCTGGAGGAGTTCCATGTCTTTGTTCTTGCTCATGTACTGAAGAGACCCATTGTAGTAGTGGCAGACACTATGCTGAGAGACTCTGGAGGAGAAGGTAAGTCCTACAGACCTGCAACCCCCTTTGCTCCACTGCCAAATGGCTTTTTTAAAAAAAATTAAACTGTATGTGGTTCAATTTAGGGGAGTGCTTCCTTTCTCCCTTAGCTCAGTTTCACAGAGGCTCTTTGTGCCTTGAAACTGACAAGGAGAAAAGACATTGCTGCTCTTGCCCCTGGTTATGTACAGCTACTGTCGTGAATCAGTTAGGTTTCAATGGAAGCTCTAGGCATGTCATCAAACGTCTTATAATATGAGATCTCAAAGAAAGCATTGAGACAGCACGTACTTTGGGGTTTTTTGTTTTTTCCCCCAGATTCGTGGTTCCCTGAACTCATGTGCAGAAGGGAAATTCCACTCTCTGTGAACATTAATTTTCCACTCACAGACTTTTTCATTTCCTGTCAGAAAAGATTAATCAATTGCTGGCCTTTTGTGTGTAAGTTTTGGGTGTTTGTGGAGGAGAAGCATGTAGATAAAATTAATTCCGCAGCTGTGTGCCTCTGGTTGTTCCCATTCATTCTAATATGTTGTTGTCCATTCCCTTCCAATCCCCTGTCAAATCTTGCAGGTAGATCAAATGTGAAAGTGAAATTTGAGGTGAAACTAGTTGGCTTAGTCTGTCAGAGGTTTCCATACAAATGGTTCTTTAGAAGCTATTTTAAAAAATAACACCTATAAATTCTCTTCAGCGTTTGCACCTATACCATTTGGAGGCATCTACCTGCCCCTGGAGGTTCCAGCCAATAAATGTCATCGCTCTCCTTTGGTACTGGCATATGATCAAGCCCATTTTTCCGCACTAGTATCCATGGAGCAGAAGGAACCAACAAAAGATCAAGGTACCTTATAGGGCTTCTGATTTTTGATTTTCACCAGTTAACAGCCCCAACCCTGAAAACAGGCCTTGGTTTATCCCATAGACATAGGAAAAATACCGCAAATGGTTACTTGTATCAAAAGACTTGTGTGCATAGAACAGTAATGTGGATTATAGGGGTGTGTTTTCTAAAGAGCAATGACAGGTTTTATTGTGTGTTAACTGGTCCATGTAGACCCTGCTGGTAACATTAAAGGTTCATTAGTGTGGTTTAAATATAGTACTGTTTGAAACAGTCATACATTAAAACATCTCAGGAACATTACAGACAGATTACTCCGTACAGTATATTCAAATAGAGCCCTTGAAACAACTAATTTTTCGATGTCTATGTGAAACTAAAAAATTGCAAAAAAAACACCCACCCTCCTTTCCCCCCCAATTAAATTAATAAACCATGAAAAACAGAGAACAAAGCTGCTGACTTTGTCATGAGCAAAGCAAGGTTGCCTAGTGGCCAGTCTGTGTGATGCTGCAGGTCTCAGACCTTGGGCCTGTTCTGGCATACACAAGTCACCATCAAACTGGACACCCTTCTCAGTAGTATCAGTCACTGAACCAGAGAGACTGAATCATTCTTACTGCTAAAGGTGATCCTCTTAGGACAGTGTTTGGAAACCTGGAGTGGGAAAGGATGGATTGTGTGAAGGAAGCTTGATTTACCTGTGCTGTACCTACTCTGTAGATGAATGTTTTTTGCATTAACTCTAGAGCTTTTTACTATTTACTTTTCAAAGAAAATGATACACTGTAGAAATAGTGAACTGTGATTTGACATTTCTGCTTATTACCTCTGTTCACTTCCAAGCTGTTGCCCAGGCCTTTGTACCTTCAAGCCCTAAACAGGCCGTCTCATTCCTCTTTCCATTGCAGCTGTGATTCCTCTGACGGACTCTGAACACAAACTGCTTCCCGTGCACTTTGCTGTGGATCCTGGTAAAGAATGGGAATGGGGCAAAGATGACCATGATAATGTCAAATTGGCAAGGTATGTTGTCAACTGGAAGTTAAATTGCTTGACCACAGCTGCTCTGTCACTTAGGGCCCCAGCTAATAACCGAAACTTAATTTCAAACAGCTTGTTTCAAACTTGCATTTGGGTGTGTGAAAATCATCAACAGAGATGCATCAACCTTTACTGCTGTTCTTTTATCAAATGCTGTCAGTTATTGTAAGGCCATAGGGTTGTGTGAAGCAGAAGTATTTAAGATGAAAATATTTTAGGATGTTCAACGTTTTATGGAGGTACTATATTATATGGAGCCAGTAACCTCTCAAGTTTTAGATCTAAGGCTGTTAGAAAATTTTCTAGCTGTGTATTTTCAGTGGTGAATGGCTTTTTAACAAAATGAATATCTTTATGAAAATGGCTTTTGATGGGGAAAAAAAGTAATGTTTTTGTGGCGGGAGATGTGTATTTCCCAACAAGCTGTATTTATATTTTTTCTGTGGTAAACACTTCAGGAATAAGTGCACATGTATTAATGACTGGACTTTTTACTATTAATATAAAAACAATCCTGTGCTCCTAATGAATGCAGAAAAATATTTTTGAATTGCATACAATTTATATAATTATATAAGTTTTTAAAATTAAGAATTTCACTGAGAACCTTGGAAGCTTACTGAAAACCCAGTGGCACTAGTTAACTTTCTACAGCTCAGTCTTCTGTCTATCCTTGCACAGACAGGATTAGCAAGCCATATTTTATGCAGTTTTAAAACTTCAATTGGATTTATTGTTAAAGGCACCTCTACTGAACAAAGTTCACCTTTTGCTCTTTAAGGCCCTTAGCTGTGGTCAAGCATCTTAACATTTTAGAATCTTGTAAACTCAAGCCAGTTAAATAAAAGAGAGAGCTCTTCTGAATCATTGAAGGCATAATGTACTTGTTCTTTGACTCTGCACGTGTATGCTTGCTGTAACATAATCCCTGCTTCCTTACAATCTCTTAGGTGATTTGTTAATTTCATAGGAATTTATTTTTGGTATGCCAAAGAACAACAGAACTCCCCTTTCTGTGTAGGCAGGAACAGAGCCATGATATGACTGCACACTATTAAGGTTCAGTTAGCATGCTGACTAACTCTCAGATTTCTTCTGTTGCTGCTACTTCTTAAAGAGACACTGATAAGATATGCAGCAGACGTATTTGAGAGCTTCCTTTTTTCTGCTTCAGTCAACTGAAATAATTTTGGCCAACAGTAAATTTTCTTTTAGGGAAAGAATATGTAGAATTTGCTTGCTTCATTTTATGCAAAATCAGAAAAACTTGAGTGGTTTCCAAAGATACATTTCTCTTTAAAGATATGAGGAAAAATTTCTTTCTTTTGTTGATAAAACTGCTGATAAAATGAAAGTTTTTAAAGTCTGGGCAGTTTTTTGCTTTCTGATTCTTGTGCACTAGTTTTGTCCAAATTTCCAGAATTCCTAATTCAGAAAATTCAGTGAAATAAGTTTTACAAATCTATAAATATTTCTTTTACAGAAACGTAAATGGGGGGCTTACATTAAGTTCATTGTCCCTTGAATTTTTTACTTAAATGCTGCTCATATAAGGAGGAAATTCATATCAGAAAGTACAGGAATCACTTTAAAATAGCTTTTGATCTCATTATTAAATTATAAAAATTAGCAAGCAAGTTTTAAAAGAAGAAAACAGCACTTAAAGTGCAATTAAATCATCAGACATGGGAAATCGAAATGCAGTTACTCAAATGACCCTGGATTGTTGTTTTGTTTCATGTTTTTTTTAGTGTGACTTTGTCGTTGGAAGCAAAACTACATTTGCTGCACAGTTACATGAATGTTAAGTGGATCACGTTGCCCTGTGAAATGCAGGTAAAGAAACGGAATATTTGTACTTCCATTAGGAGGCATGAATGTTATTACTTTGGTCAGAAAGACCAGAGAGATGCCATTCAGATATACCTCTTAGATGCTCTGCACACATTGTTAAATAGACTTAACTTTTCGTGTAAACACAAAATATGCTATTCAGTGTACTGCATAACACTAGAGGTGAAAGTCAGTACATACTGCATCTGGAGACTTGCTTTACATCCACCAGAAAGGGAATCAAGATACTAAGATGATTCAACTGTAACTTCAGGGGTTATGTGAAGTGTTCTGAATACCTCAGAAATTCCTGTGCTGTCATGGCAGCTGTATTAACAGTATAAGCATAAACATGGTTTAGCTTCTGCCAGATTTGTAGACAGTTTTCCTTTTCTTTCCTTTTCTTTTCTTTATTTTTTTAAAAAGAAATGGTGGAGTTAGTAATTCAGGAACCTGGAATGACTCCTCCAAATTCCACATGATCTGTTAAACTTCAGTTTGGGTCATTTCTGGGAGCTAGGTGCTGTTGAGGTGTGGCCTGTATGTAAAGGCTCAGATGGGTGCAATTTAAAAAGTGACAATTATCTACCTATTCTCTCCTCCTCCCTACTTGCTGCCCTGGATTGTCCACAGTACTTGTAAACCTATATCCTGTCTAATGTCTCACCTGCCATAATGGGCCCAGTTCTTTACAAGTCAATGGCATTAGTGAACTATGGGTGTATAGTGACCCCTAGTGAAATGTGTTACAGATGTGAGCAGTGTCTATCATTGTTCTGGCTACTACTTCAGAATCCCAGCATTCAAACTGTAGCACTTGTGTTCCCTACAAACGCACTGTAAGGAACCACCCCACCATACTCCTCAGTCGTTTTATTATTTGGCTGACCTACATTCCCGGCATGTGTCCTTCCTTGCAGTGTATGAGGGCTGTAAGTGTGGCGGTTTCCCGAAAACATCCAAAATAGCTTTTGTTGTTGGCCAGAAAGGGGATAGGTCACCTCAGTAAAGCACAATGATAACCCTCCTTGAAGTCTTGCACCACATTGATGCATCTCCAGGGTCTAACATGTAAATGCAATTGTAGTAACGTATTTAAACTGAGTAGGAGTGTGCTATGAATTAGGCAGTGATGTACATGCAGCCTTGCTGACCAGCGTGCTCTTCTGCAGCTCCTTCACGGTGTAGCCTGTCTGCAGAGACCACATTGGTGTAGAAAAGACTCCCTCTGCTGCATTTGTGCGTCTTTCTAGTGAGCAACTATATGCTGTATCAGCTCAGAATTTGGCCCCAAGTCTTTGCTGAATTAATTGACTCTCTCTGGTTGTTTCTTCCCATGTAGGCCCCTCTAGCCCAGCCAGAATCTCCTACTGCTTCTGCTGGAGATGACGCCCGCTCAGCTGCAGAATCAGGGGAGTCGGACAAGGAATCTGTCTGCAGTAGTTCCGCAAGCAATGGCGGCAGTAAGAGCAGCAAAGACAAGGAGAAAGAGAAACCAAAGAGAGACAGGGAGAAAGAGAGAGAAAAGAAACGGGCAGACTCAGTTGCTAATAAGCTGGGCAGCTTTGGCAAGACTTTGGGAAGTAAGCTAAAAAAGAACATGGGTGGCTTGATGCACAGTAAAACTGTCAAAGGAGGAGTGAGCAATGGTCAGGGGGAGACCTTGGAGAAGAAGAAGAAGGGTTCCTTAAAGGCAAGGAAAGGCAGCAAAGAAGAAAGTTCCCAAGGGGATTTGTCGGCATCTGCTGAGAGAACCTGTGCAGGCCAAGCGACTGCAGAGAAGCCACCAGATCCCTCTAAATACAGCAATGACGTGAAACTGAGCCTGAGCATCCTGCGAGCTGCCATGCAGGGTGAGCGGAAGTTTATCTTTGCTGGCCACCTCAAGACCAGCAACCGGCACCAATACCAGGAAGAGATGATCCAGAGGTACCTTTCTGATGCTGAGGAGCGCTTCTTGGCCGAACAGAAGCAAAAGGAGGTGGAGAAAAAGGCTTTGGGGAACAGTGGAGCTCCCAAGAAGCTGGAGCCAGAGGCTAATCTTCACAAGGGCGAGGATGCGCTACTGAATCAATCCTACCCCCAGATGCCTCCTAGTTATAGCATCCAGACCACAGAGCTTGCCACAGGAGCTAAAATGACAGCTTTTCCTTCCAGCTACTCGGGGGTCTTTACCATTCCCCGGCCTGCTGTGCTCAACAGCATAGAAGGTGCGCATCCCCCCAGTTACCAAGACACCAGGAGGCAAGTAGCAGGTGGGTCCTGCAGCAGCCTTCCCCCCTACGCAACTTTACCCAGACATTGCACTCAGGGGCGGTCTCACCCATACCAAACCAGTCCTTCCCATGTAGGGAGGTTTTCCCCAACAGAGATGGATGTACCCTCAAATTATCCCACTGAATGCGACAGCCCTGCCTGCGCACCATCCCCCAGCAATGGCTACAGGGAATATCTAGAGCAGGACAGCTCGCAGAAGGGAGCGAACGGGGACAAAAGCAAAAGCCGAATACTGTATAATGTTCAGCAGACCAAATGCAAGCAGCCGAACTGCAGTTTTTATGGACACCCGGAAACTGGGAATTTCTGCTCCTGCTGTTACAAAGAGGAACTGAAACGCAAAGAAAAGGAACGAGAAGCACTAATACACAGGTTCTGAAGAGTCTGGCTAGCGCTAACATTGGGACCCATGAAGTATGGGGAATGCAATAATTTTTTCAATGTTCCTCTCTTCCTCTTCAAAGGAGGGAGGGGATGAATGGGTGGATGGTAAATGTGATTCCACTACAGTGTTCTAGTGGTGATCCATTTAAAAGGAGGGAAAAACCAAACCCTTCCTTATCAGGAGACTCTGAAAGAGAAATGGGGGATGACGTCAAACAGGTTTCTTCTGGCAAAGGGGTGACTGAGATCAGCAAGCCACTGCTTAGGTCAGAGCACCATGGGAAAGCAGGGAGTTAACACCAGGCTCTTAAGATGAGCCAATCAACCAGACCAAAGCTTTTAAGTTAAGGCACGTGGAGCATACCATGACTGGGTCCTTTCAGTTGGATTCCAACTTAAACTAATTTAAAACATCTTTTCGAAGGAGCTAGCAAAACAGCCCAGCAATATTAGTTTAAATATCATGAACCTTTTTAATAAGAGATTTTAACATTGGTGTTGGTTTGATTCTTTGCTGGTACTGAAAAGAATTTAAAGTTGGAAAGGGACTATTTCAGCGTAATGACTCTGAGGGGGGCCTTTGCCTCAAGACCCATCTCCATCCTGTGTCTTCTGAGTGTGCCTCTTAGCACACAGGTTCAGGACTGTACCCTTTAGACAGGCTTGACTATATTTTTTAAATTTTATTTTTAAACATTGGGGGGGGCGCAATACTGAGTGTTTGTTTTCTTAAAGAATTACTGTGCAAAACCGTTCTGTTACTGATACAGTCAAACCTACTTAGTAAGAATCAACGTGCAAGTGAACTCAGTGTCTCCGCCCAGCAATAACCACCCGGGTGGAGGAGGAGAAAGGACAGGTAGAGCATCCTGCAGCACTAAAAGCTAAATCCATGCCAGGTTCTGATGATGTCACAAACACACACGCACACTCACACTTTCTCTCCAACTTGATTTTTCTACTTGAGCAAGTTATTTCCATACTACCTCTGTTCTGCTGAATAGAATTAATTTGGCTCTGTTTTGTTGAGCCACAACTGACCTTTGAACAATGGATAATATTAAAGATATTTTTTGATAACAGAGCTAAAGGAACTGTAATAAGGAAAGCATAGCTATTACATAATTTAAACACACTTCTTCGATGTGGTCCATAGCTTTCCCTCTCCAGCCCCTAGCCCCTGCAGCATTTGCATGGACAGGGCCTTTCTGTCCACATGTTATTTTGTGGGTGGGCATAATTTTAGCACTGCAGTGTTTGCACAGACATTTGTGATGGTAGAATCCAGACTGGAACTGTCCTCATTCCAGTCTTGTACAGAGCAAGGTTGAACATTTGAAATAAAATTTTAATCGTACCAGTAAATTCAAAGCTATACAACATTCCCTTTTTGGTTTAAGAAGGCAGAACTATGCAATTATTTTCCATTTTAAGTCATCATGTTGTATTTAACATGGGGGGAGAATGGGGAAGAGAGCAGCAAAAAAGGTGAAAGTCTAGTTATACCAGATAATGGTCTGATAGACTTGTTCTCCCTTACACACTGAGGCTTTGTCTGAACACAAGTGTGTGTTAAAAGGACTGATTGATGCCATGTGTTTATGGGCAAAGTTGCACTGTTTTAACTAAAGGTGTGATTTAAAATAGATGGATTCTCTTTCACTTAGGAGTCAGCTTAAGCTAAACCAGAAGAAGCTGCTCTTAAGCCAAAATAAGTTTCCACACAGGAATTTGGAGTGGTGTAACTAAACTGAGTTGTTAAACCAGTGTAAAATTCTTATGTACATAAGACTCTGGGCAGGTCTACGCTGCCTACCCTTGTCAATGGCAGTCAAACAGAGATGCACAAGCTATTTAAAATAATTTGTGTTCCGCAGTTCAAATGCAGAATGCATGAACTCCTTGCATGTCTGCTTGTGCTGAGTCGAAGGGAGGGGTTATTCCCTTCTCCTGGGGGGAGTGTCCTGGGATTGACTGACTGACTGACTGACTGACGGTCTGTGCAGGCCCAAGCAGTTGATCAGGAAGTTCGAACTGACTGCAGCAAATGTGTGGCCATCAGTGAAGACATGACCTTTATTTAAAATGGTGCTAACCCCTCCTGTGGACATTATTTTGGCAGGAGTGCCTTATTTCTCTTTAGTTTAAACTGATTCCTAATTAACTTGAGGTACAAGCCAGGTCACTATTGACATGAGCGTCCATCTAGCCTCTTGCACTTGTTTAACTTAATTGATTTAAAATCACAGCTGTAATTAAACAGGTGCAGCTTTTTGTATAAACTATCAGAGGTCCTGATGGACTGTTGTGGTAGTGTAAAGGGCCCTAAAAGTAATTAAGTTACCACTCTAGCAGTGTCAAGTAGTACATTAGTTCCTGAATGTAACAGACTAATGCCCCAAGTATTTAGTTTGAGTGATCTCATTGTGTTAGCTGCCTTTTTCTTTCCCAAGAACCAAAACAGCATGTCCACATTTGCAATATGCATTTTCTGTCCTCACCTACCGCTGAACATAGGGGGAAAGAAATACCAATAAATGATCATCCTTCCATCTTATTTCCTTTCCTAAAAGGGGATTCCTCTCCTGTTTCTGGCTGATTCCAGTATGCAGGTGGTGTAAGCCAAGGTTTTTTCAGAAGCACCTAGTGCTTTTTGGACACTGAGCCAGGGCCTCACTTTCAAAAATACTTTCTCAAATCAGGCCCCTCTAAGGTGTCTGAAGTTAGGCCTCCAGAACTCGAGACCCAAAATCACTAGAGGTGCTTCAGAAAATCTTAGCCACATAGCATAAATTGAAAATAACCAACCAATTTTATTTATCTTTGAGGCTGACACCAGCACACAGTGGTAGGTAACAATGACCAACTAACTAGGAAGAGGCTAGTTACAAACACTGAATCAGTTCACTCTTCTAAAAGAAATTTGTTTTTAATCTTGAGTTTGTCACTGCTCTTTTTTTATTATTTTAAAAGCAGCTTAGGTGGGTGCTTTAATTCTCCAGGTGCAGTGCTCACTGACAATATATTCTTATTAATGACGTTTGACTGTACTGGCATCCCTCTCCGAAGACTGTTTGAACCCAGATTGCTGTACTGTGGTGTGAATGTAAACCTGTATATAGTTGATAGGAGTCTGGAAGAGTGAAAGACAAAAAACACAATCAGACTCTCATATGCCAGGATCTGATTACTCTGTAGTTTGGCAGACAGTGGGAATTTAGCAGGTGAAGGGCAAGTTTCCTCAAACATTTGTTCTCCCATTTAATTCAGCCCTGCAATTTTTGCACAACCAGAACTCTCCTTAATTACCTTGGGAGTTGACTGCAGGAGAGGGGCCTGACCACAGGCGGTGGCTGTGTGTCATCTGTTGTTAGAGGTTTCTGTAGGAGATTACTCTTGTGGTCAGTTTCTGGCATTTGCTTGTCTGCCATTTTTTTATTGCCGTTAGGTATAGTTCATAGCTTTTTTAATCAAAAAAAAGAAAAATTTGAACTTGAAGTTGTTTCCAATAAAAAAAATTGAAGAGTATTTTTTCTATAAACTACAGAGTTTCAACTATTTCCCTGAGCATAACTGATTCCAAAGCTTTCCCGCCTTAACTGTGTCCTAATGAATTGACTACAGAGGAATCTATTGAATTTCTTTAGAGCCGTTAGGATTTTTTCAGGTCATTTTTGTTTCCTTATAATGAAAGTATTTTTTTGAAAAAGGGATGATTAAATATAAATTTTCTATTTATTGAAAGACAGTATTAATTGTCAGTTTTGCTTTGCATAAACATACTGAATCTATTGCCTACACAGCGTTATGGTTTCTCTGGTGGGGCTGTCTTTTACGGTACTTTATTTTTTTTAAGGGGGGGGGGGGGGGAAGAGAGCAGCAATGTGGAATCCACAGCACCTTTGTTTTAAAATGAGCACCACACTCCGCTCTTCTGAGGACCAAACAGGAGGGGGCTTTTCTGTGTCTGTGCCAGCAGGATTTCCATGGGTACTAGTGGGGGTAATGCACCGGCATCACAGGAAGAACAGACTCCTAAGGACTTGCATAAGAGATGGAAAATGGAGAAGATACCATTTGATTTGGTCTTAAAACAAGTGCACTTAGTGGTGCAGTTGGAAGAAACATTGCTTGCCATTGGAACCTGGATATTCTTGGGCAGCCTGTAATTCTGCTCTGTCTTGGCTCCTGAGAGAGAGAGAGAGACTAAAGGCTTTTTTAGCGGTTAAAATATTTAATGAATCATTAAAGAGCGTTTTAACTGTCCCACACCATTGTTTTACACTCTGGTTACAGGTAAAGCATTATAGCGATACATCATCTATCTAGGCTGTCATTCTATAAGCCCTGCAGAGAGCCAGGGATGTGATGAACAGGCCTGTAGGATCTCCATAGGAAGGTGCAACACAACCTGTTTTTCACTAGTTGTAAGAGAAGTGACCTGAATTAATTCTTCAATTACTTATTGACAAAAAAAAAAAGAAAAAAAAATTAAATTAAATATTGGGTTGGCAACTTTTTACTCTAGTTTAAATGCACTGCTGTAATGAACACTAGATGGCGCTTTGTAATCAGTCTTATTACACAGTATACTTTCATTTATGCTACCATAGATTTCACTGACCAATAAAAAGAAAAGTTCAACTAATAACTGCTGAGAAGCGGCTGTGACTGTTTTGTCTGCTTCTTTCATGGTTTGCTAACATCAGATCTTAATGATCCAAAGTGGCCCATGCGTGATTATTTGTTGGTAGTGCAGAAAGAGCCCTAGTGAGATGTTCCAAAGGGGTGGTCATGTTAGTCTAGTTCAGCAAAACAAGGAGACTTGTCGCACTTTTAAAGACTAACAGATGTATTTATTGCATGAGCTTTAATTGAAATGTCTGACAATGTGGGATCTTTCTCCCATGAAAGCACATGCAGTAAATAAATTTTAGTCTTTTAAAAGTGCCACAGGACTCCTTGTTTGTCTAGTTGTGAGAGGCACTCTGCAAATATGGAACAAAAGGGATGGTGCCTGACCCAAAGAGCTTATGGTGTGGAGGGTTATCTGTCTCTTGCATAAGAACATAAGGAAGGCTGTACTAGGTCTGGCCAGTGCTGGCAGGGATGAACAGAGCAGAGCAACTGAGTGTCAAATACTCTGTTGTCCACTCCCTGCTTCTAGCAATCGGAGGTTTATAGACACCTGGAGCATGGTGTTGCATCTCTGACTATCTTGGATCTCAGTCATTGATGGACCTGTTCTCCATGAACTTATCCAATTCTTTTTTTAACCCAAGTTATACTTTCATTCTTTACATTATACCCTGGCAATGAATTCCACAACTTGACTGTGTTGTGTGAAGTACTTCCTTCTGTTTGGTTTTTAAACCTATTGCCTATTAATTTCATTGGGTGACCCCCAGTGTGTGTTGTATGAAGGGTTAAATAACACTTCCCTATTCACTTTTCCCACACCATTTATGATTTTAAAGATCTCTATCATGTTCCATCTTAGTCATCTCTATTCTAAAAAAACAGTCCCACTGTTTTTAAATCTCAGATGGAAGCTGTTCCAAATCCGTAATCATTTTTCTTGGTTCTTCTGTACTTTTTCAGATTCTATATCTTTTTAAAGATAGGGTGACCAGACCTGCACACAATATTCAAAGGTTGGATGTTCCCTTTTCATATTGGTTCCTAAGATTGTTAGCTTTTTTGACAGCTGCTGCACATTGTTTTCAGAGAATTATCCATAATGACTCCAGCCAAGGTCTTTCATCCTGGAATAGCAGTAAATTCTCTTAAGTATAGAATAGAGTCATAAACATGTAGGGCAGGAAGGGACTTAGCAAGGTCACCAAGTCCAGCCTTTCTTCACTGAGGCAGGACCAGGTAAACACAACAGTTTTTTCATACTCACCAAAATTGTGGTGAATGTTTAACATTTTTGCCACATGACAAAAAAAAAAAAACTTTTTTAGAATATAGAGGAGTAGAAAAAATATACAATGTTTTTAATTAGACACTTTTCATTAAGTAGTGCAGGGAAATCAGGCATAAATCAGACTATCTCAACTCCCTCCAAATTTTCATCTAATATCTGCGACCTATATTTTGATTTCACCATTTACTGCAGAAAAAGTTGATTCACTGAGCCACATTAAATCAAAAATTGAAAACAGTTTTGGAATAACTGTACTTAGAACTGCAAACTTATTTTGATTTAAAATGAGTCCACATTGTAACAATTGAATCATCTTTCAGATGTTGAGTGCTTTGGAGTAAAATCACATCCATCTGGAAAAGGTGCCTCTCCAAAGAAAGAAGCTTCACAAGCTCTTGAGATAGCTGAGAATTGTAGATGTCAAAGTAAAATGGATCTTGCATGAATTCAGAAACAATTCTGGTACATGTGTAAATGAATTTTATTATAACTTTTATTTAAAAAAAAAATAGATGGTAAAATTAAAGCACCAATTCACCAAAGGTCAAAACCCCTTTTGCCACATGTGAGTGGTGACTATGTTGGACACCATCCCTGGTGGGTGTGTATCTAACATCTCCAGTTATAGGATTTTCTCAGCCTCCCTTGGAAGCCTGTTCCAGAATTTAGCAACCCTTGGAGTTAAAACCTTTTCCTACTATCCAACCTGAAACTCCCTTGGTGAAGATTAAGCCTGTTACTTTTTGGCCTACTTTCCATGGACTTGGAGAACAATTGATCAAGGCTGTTATAACGAAGACTGATGAAAAATATCAGTTCACCCCATCTTTTTTTCAAGATTAAACATACATAGTTTTTCAACTTTTTCCTCATAGGTCATTTTCTAAACCACCTTGTCATTTTTGTTGTCTCTGCCTTGAATTCTCTTCAATTTGTCTATGTATTTCCTAAAGAATTCTGTGGAATCTTCTTCTAAAATATACTTTTGTGAAACCAACTTCTGTGAATAGAGAACCTGAAACTTACGTAAGTAACAGGTTCCTTGCACTTCCATTTGGTACATTTTCAAACTTCAACCTAAACCTATCTGTGCGGCTCTGGGTTTGTATCCGTTATTTTCACTTCAGATGTTGGCCTTTTTAAAATACGTAATATAGCATCACATTTCGTATTAGCTGTCAGTGTTAGCATAAGATTGTGCTAAACTTCCAGTTTCCTTTTATTTGGGTAACAAATTTTGGTTTTTCTACTAAAAGCAGGGGGAGGGCTTTTAAATGCCACTACATAGATATTTTTATGCAGTTGTTTGAATTAAAAGGTTTTTTTTAAACATAAACTGTCCCCTGAAATGTTGGAAGCTTAACACAGCAGCACTGGGACAGCACATAAGAATGAGAAGGTGAAGCTGACTTTTTTCCATACAAGCTGGGAGAAATACAGAAACTAAACCATATAAATCTGTTCCAGAGAGATAGCTTTGTTAGTTTAATTCAGCAAAACAAACAAGTCCTGTGGCAATTTTAAAGACTAACAAATTTATTGCATGAGCTTTCATGGGAGGAATCCCACATCAATGAAAGTCCATGATAAATTGTTAGTTTTCAAAGGTGCCACAGTACCCCTCCTTGTTTGTTTGGTTTTTTTTCTAAAAAAAAAAAAAAGTCTATTTTCACAGTTTTGAAGATTGAGGGATGGTTTTAATGTTGATAAAAGAATTAAGACCCCCAAGTCAGTAATACACAAGTGCATGTTTAACTTCAAAGAAAACTTATGTGCCAAATTTGTTGAGGTGAATGCAAAATTAATTCCTTTGGCTTCAACCTAAGTGATCCAAAGCTCACTGAAATCAGTAGAAGATTTCTGCTGAATATGATGGGCCTTGAGTCAGTCCTGTAATAAGTAACCAGGGTGAATGGCCTCAAATTTACCATGAGTTTCTTCTGAAAAATGTTTTTCAGATTGCCGTTTGGAAAATCCATGCTTTATCCTATTTTAGTTTTATTATTCATTGTAGAGGATTGTCGACAGTTGTCCTGGAATCTGCTACTGAGTTGGAGTTGAACTCACCATTAGCTAAGTTAAATTAGAAACACAGAGTATGTATAATGGAATGTCTTCCATATAATGCCAAGATTTCCTGCCCAAATACTCCCACTTTTCTGAATAACTATGTTGCCTGACTAGAGCATACTTAGATGCATTTGCTTAGCAGCCCACCTTTCACTGTTTGCCAGTGTCTCCTAACTTCTTGTGTTGTCTCCATACTTAGTATTGGTTTTACATGCTAAGTATTACCAATTTAATAAATGAATAAAGTATATTGGCTTTCTAATTGGTGTGTCAAATGAGCCACCACTTCCTATCATCTGTTGAACACTCTTCCTCGATTAGCATTTTGGGATTATTGTTTACCCAGGTACAGGCTTGTCCTGTGGGGCTGAAGACAGCAGCGTAAATGTTCACACTTGAACTGGAGCCTGGGCTTTGAGACCCAGGCAACGGAGAGGGTCTCAGACCCGAGGCTCAAGTCTATGTTGCTATTCAGTTGACCTGGGCTCTGTGACTTGCCATGGTGCTTGGGTTAACTTTCATGGTCACCAATAGAGACCGTCAGAGCTATCAAAGCTGAAAATGTGTCAAATCTCGATGGTAATTGTCTGCTGTTTGGATCAGCTATGTCTTCCTTAAACTTCATGAGGTGGTTAGGTGGCCATAGAGAGGCCCTGCTTTCTGATACAACCAGAGCAAAGGGGATGATCAACAACTCCTTGCAATGATGTACTTCTCAGAAGCCCCAAAGGCTGTTTTCACTCAGCCCAGTGTCTCCTTGCCTGATCCAGGTTGCTATCCTCTCTGCTGCTTATGATCAATGATTTAGATGATGGCATAGAGTTTTAAAGTTTGCAAGTGATACCAAGCTGGGAGGGGTTGCGAGTGCTTTGGAAAATAGGTTCAATTCAAAATGATTTGGACAAACTGGCGCAATGGGCTGAGGTAAATGGAATGAAATGCAATAAAGACAAGTGCAAAGTACTCTTACTTAGGAAAGAACAATCAGTTGCACATGTACAAAATGGGCAATGACTGCCTAGGAAGGAGTACTGCGGAAAGGGGTTTGGGTGTCATAGTGGACCACAAGCTAAATATGAGTCAACAGTGGAACACTTCTGGGAAGAAAAGAGAGAAAAAGCAAACACCATTCTGGAATGTATTAACAGAACTATTGTAAGAAAGACATGAGAAGTAATTCTGCTGCTCTGCTCAGCCCTGATTAGGTCTCAAGTGGAGTATTGTGTCCAGTTCTGGGCACCTCATTTCAGGAAAGATGTGGTCAAATTGGAGAAAGTCCAGCAAAGAGCAACACGAATGATTAAAGGTCTGGAACACTTGACTTACGGAGGAAAGATTTAAAGAGCTGGGTTTATTTAGTCTGAAAAAGAGAAGACAGAGGGAACGTGACAGTTTTCAAGTACCTAAAAGGTGGTTAAGAAGAGGAGGGAGAAAAATTATTCTCCTTAACCACAGATGATTGGACAAGAAGCAGCGGGCTTAAATTACACTAAGGGAGGTTTTGGTTGGACATAAGGAAAAAAATTCCTAACTGTCAGGGTGATTAACCACTGGAATAAGATGCCTAGGCAAGCTGTGGAATCTCCCTCATAGGAAATATTTGAGACCAGGTTAGACAAACGCCTGTCAGGGATGGTTTAAGAGGGTAGCTGGTCCTGCCATGGGTGCGGGGGACTGGATTTGATGACCTTTCATGGTTGCTTCCAGTTTCTATGACTCTATTCTATGATTGTTTCTTATCAGCATTCTGTGCACATTAATGATGCCATAATAGATAGGTTTCAGCTAAATCTTTCCCCAGACCCACAGCCCCTTCTTTCTCTAAATTCTACTTGTTGCCCGCCAAACTGGGAAGTCCCACAAATAGTCTTCCTTGCTTCCTCTTGCTACACTCCATCTACCTGGACTTAAAAGGGGAAAAAATCCCAAGTTGTGTATCAAACCATTCAACAGTTCTCAAATGTTTGCATACATCTCACTAAACCATCCTACCCGTCCTCTCTGGTAATGGCTAGAATGGCTGCTAGTGACTGAGCCTGACCATGGTTTTCCGACCCAGAAACTGGAGAGATGGAAGCTTATTTATGCATCTCCTGTGTGTGAATTTTCCCCCAACAGGTACACTAAAGGGATACTGAAATCCAGTATTTCAACAGCTTCCAGTGTCTGCATGTAAACATTTGAGCACAGCCAAGAGGACCACAAACTCCTGTTGCATATTTTTATCCAGCCCAAACTGTTTAGCGTCACTTCCTGACCCCCTCCCACACCTTCCATAGCAACAACAGTCTTCTGAATTGATCTTTTTTTCTCTGCAGAGTAGATGATATTAATGTTATGAAATGCTGCATGGTTTCTTTCCATAGCTGTGAACTGTGTAAACATAAAAAAGCCCAACACCCCCACACAATAATACCGGTAGAGCTATGGAAATATAGTAGAGCCAGTAGAAGAGTTTGAGCATCTTGTCTGCTGTGTGCATCTATAAATAGTGTCCTGACTGTGAAATTCTGGAATAGGCTTCCAAGGGGGAGGAAGGTTGGGGGGGGACCTAGCTGGCTTCAAAACTAAGCTTGAAATGTTAATGGAGGGGATGTTATGATGGGATGGCCTAGTTCAGCATTTGGCTGATCTTTGACTGCTAGTGGTAGATAACACCAAAGGCCTGAGAGAGGATGTTTGATGGGGTAGGTCCTGTATTGTTACAGATAATTTTGGGGGGAAGTCTGGCTGGTGAGTCTTGTCCTCATGCTCTGGGTTTAGCTGATTGCCATTTTGGGGTCAGGAAGGAATTTTACACCAGGGCAGATTGGCAAAGGCTCTGGGGTTTTTTGTTTGTTTGTATTTTGCCTTCCTTCACAGCATGGGACATGACTCAGTTGCTGTTGGAATATCTGTACCTTTAAGTCTTTAAGTTTTGAATCATGATCTGAGGACTTTAACAGAGTCTTAGGTGAGGGGTCTGTTACAGGAGCGGGTGTATGAGGTTCTGTGGCCTGCATTGTGCAGAAGGTCAGACTAGATCAGGAGTCTTAAACACGCGGCCTGCAGGCCGCATGCAGCCCCTAAAGCTATTTCCTGTGGCCTGCAACAACGCTTTTGTTACCCATATTTGCAATATCATTGTATGCAAAGGTTTCAGTGGTGTTGCCCTCAGGCTAACGTACTAGTCCTCATGTGGCCCTCGTAGTGATTTGTGTTTGAGACCCCTGGACTAGATGATCATGCTGGGCCCTTCTGACCTTTAGAGCTTGAGTATATTGCAATTTGTCCTGTTATCTCAGGGTTTAGCATTTAGTGTAAAATCCATTTGAACCTCAGCCTCTGAATGTTAACAGGAGTCCCAAACTGAAATTCCAGTTTTCTACTCCGTGTACAACCCACCGCAGTTGTGGAACGCCTTGCCCCAATATATCCGTGAAGTCAAGAGTTCAGCTGGATTTAAAACAGGACTGGACATTTCTCTGGAGAACAGGAATTTCCAGATTGACTGGGTAAATATATTGGTGGTAGTATATTTGCAAAGGATATAAATCCAATGTGTCGGAGCATAAGCCAGTTGCTCACTACTGGGATTTAGGAAGTTTCCCTTGTGTTCTAGCCAGCTTCTGCCACAATCTTCACCTATGTAACTTAGGATCAGTCATCCCCTTTGTCTCTTTTCATCTTTTATCTTCCCTGTACTTATTTCCTACCATTCTGTAAGTTCCCCCATCTTCAAAGCATCTGATGAAATGGGATTTTCTCCCAGGAAAGCTCATGTGATAAATTTGTTAGTCTTTAAGTGTCACAGGACTCCTTTTTTGTTTGTTTTTTATTTATCTTGTTTACTTAAGTTCCTTGGGCGTAGAATTGGTGGGTCAGGGCAGTACCAAGCACAAGAATGTGCTGTTGGGGCCTCTAGGTGGTACCTTAATGGACTGCTGGAGTATGGCAAATCTATGTTTCTGTTGCAACCAATGGCAATTTTACCATTCCCTTTTATAAGAGAAAACCCGGCCTTTTGGTACATGCCCTTGGGCAGCCTGTGCTTCTGTGAGCTGTGCAAATTGAACAATGACTCCTAGAATTTAAGGGTGGAAGGAGCCACCAGATCATCTAGTCAGACCTGTCATGAAACTGGACTCCATTACCCCTTGCTGCATTGAGCCTGATAACATGGCTGAGGCTATAATGGTACAGTTCTATTAGTGTTGATACTGGAATTTCAGTGGGATTCCAGCCTGAAGTGCAAAATAAGCCCCATGTTCTTCATAGTTCACGTGTGGCACTGTCCCATTACGAGAAAGAGGGAAACAATGGCTGGGCTTCTCCAGTGCATGTAGAAAGAATTGAAAAGAATGCTTTTGTTTATACCCCTGGAGGAAATTCCTCCTTCTCTTTTGTGAGGTGCCAAACTCATAGTTGAGTTCTAACAGCATCCAAGTTCTCTCTTAACAAAAAATAGAATGGCTGGAATTGACTGGAAATTGCATTGTTGGCTTAAGTGAGTGGACTATTAATTTTTTTTAATGGGCTTTTGCTTCATTTCCCCTGCCATGGCTTTAATGATCTCCTGCTGCTTGAATTCTTTAAGGAGATTCAAAGCACATACCAAGACATCTCAGAGCACAGGCCTAAATAAAACCACCATGCGCAGTCAATGAAAAACCTTCATACCAAAAGAAATCGAGGAGGAAATATCTTAACCCTTCCATGCTTTGGGACAGGAGCTGTTCCTTCTTTAACACTGGCTTGTGTTCTGCCTTAGCACCTATTGTCACAACTCCTATGCCAAAGCAAAGCTGATGTGACACTGCTTCAGATAAAATTTCCCTTCTCTGTCTGACTTGGCTGCCATTTTTGCAATTCAAGTCTAGACTCACTCCTCCCATTAAATGCTATGGAAAGGTTTTCTCACTCTCAAAGTATGGTTTGCATGTTTTGATGTGTCACAGTGGCTGTGGGCCCAGCTCAGTCAGTTGAAAGGTGTCCAGTAACTTAGTATTAGACATGTTAATGTACATACAAAATGTCCTTCTGCAAATGTCAAGGGGCAGATGATATGGGCTAGTGGCCAGAACAAAAGTCTGGGCTTCAAGGGAGCTGGCTCCCAGATTTCTGTTTCATACACTAGACTGGTGGTTCTCAACTACTGTGTGTCATGGAGAGCAGAGGAGATGGCTGGATTTGGCTGAGGTATGGGGGTGGGCTGGTGTGTCCTGTAGGGTCATGATATGCCACCAACTGTGTTGCAGCCTGCATAAGGTTGAGAGCCACTGCACTAGACCATACCCCCATCCTAAGCCTACAGCTCCCTTGTAGGAAAGGATGACCTCAAATAGTAATTTTGGCTAACCTGTACAATGAAGCATGGCATGTATTTACTGTGTAAATGCAAAGTGTAGCTCACTATTGCAAGCAAAAGATCTTCTGCTCCAGCAGCTTGTCTCAAAAGGACAGAATCCCCAAAATGCTTCTCTGGTCACAGTCTATCAATGTTAAGGTCTTGTCTAAACAAACATGTGCCAGTTACTTATATTGGTACAGTTAAAGCAATGCAACTACCTTTGTTTGAATGCGTTTATACCAGTATTATAAAAGTGTTTCTACCAACACAGCCTATTTCCACATGAGGAGAGAAATAAGCTTATCTCACTGTATGGTGCTTTTAGACCAGTATAACTGCATCTGCACTAGAAGTTGTACTGTGATAACTGTGTTGGTAAAATTAATCGTCACCTCACCTATGTTGTTAGCCTGAGGCAAAAGTTGTGTATACCACACCTTTCTATTTCAATCAGCCTCAGTGCTATGCTGGTAGGTACACTAGCAATGGATGAGTAAAGAAACATGAGTTACTGATTTGTGGGCTGACATTGTCAAACAACTTTGCACAGATCGGCTGCCAGAGCTCTGGCCTTCACTACCCGTGTTTGATTACAGGAAAGAGCATTTTGTTGAGCTAGAATGTGACGTGTCATCTTGTGCATCACAACTTAATCTCCAAAGATTCCCCTTGCTGCCTGGAAAAATCTCTTGCTTCCCTTGTGGTATGTATTCCAGATTTAAATCTACAGCCCGTCCATCAAACCTGAATTACAATTCAGGGTTGAGTTCACAGTTCATTAACTCATGTTCATGGAATTCTTACTGAGAACAAAGTTTGAATGACAAAGTTTAACAGGGTCTTGGGATGAAATTTAACAGCATGTTCATGGTCTGATTCCAGGAGTCTTCTGCTTCAACTTCTTGCTTTCATTCTCATTCTTGCTATAGTGATGAGAAGCAGCACTTACTGAGTAGGCCTGGTAGAGGTTTATGTCCAAATACATTAGAATCATAGGGTTGGAAGGGACCCAGGAGGTCCAGCCTTCTGCTCAGAGTAGGACCAAACCCAACTAAATCATCCCAGCTGGGGGTTTGTCAAGCAGCACCTTAAAAACCTCTAAGGATGGAGATTCCACCACCTTTGCAGGTAACTCATTCCAGTGATTCCCCACCTAGCCTCTGGAAAAATATTTTCCTAATGTCTAACATAGATCCCCAACACTGCAACATGAGATCATTCCTCCTAATTCTGCCATCTGCCACCACTTGGAAGAGAACTAGCTCCATCCTCCCTGAAGCTATCTTTCAGGTAGTTAAGGACCATTATCAAATCCCCACTCACTCTTCTCTTTTGCAGACTTGCACCTTGCTTACACTAGTGTAAAGCAGGCTTAGAAGCTGTGCTTAACAGCTGGGGGGGGGGGGGAACTAATCTGCATGGGTCCTGTATTACCATGAGCACAAAGAGCACAATTAGGTTTTAGCAGAGTGGGTGCAAGGCATAGTGGGTAATGGTATTTGGAGTTAATCTGATCACAAATCTGTCAATATCTGTAATTCTACTGAAGGGAAATATGAAATACTGTCTTTTGGGATATGTTACTCTCTGATTGTTCCAAATCTGTTTGGGTTAGTCAAAGGGTAAAAGCTACCGTTAGATAAAAAGAAACTTGTAAGAGACGCCACTGGCTATTTCAGCCTGGGAAAGTTTAAGATGCATGGGGTTTGCATAGCTCCTTCTGGAGCAATGCTTGAGACATTTTGCCTTACCCCATGGCTCCACTGTCAAATGATGGATCTGGGTGGGCTTCTTTTGGAGGCCTCTTCTTTGTTATTTTAATGGATATAGCCGTTTGCAGCTATTGAGGTTTAAGAGCTGAAATCACAGAGAGAAGCAAACTCTCTCTGAGCTGAAATCACTAGAAAGAGGAAACAAACCCCCTCTCTCTGAGCTGAAATTGCTGAAGAGGAGCAGCAGATGGAGTGACCAGCAGGCGGAGCCAGTGGCCACTGAGAGCGGCCCCGGTAAGCTGGACGGTGCCAGTGGATAGTGAGAGTGGCTAACAGTGAGCTGGGGAGTATGGGTGACTGGTGGGTGGAGCCAGCGGACAGCGGGTGTAAAAGACACTCTCTACGTACCCTAGGGTTGGTTGGGAACCTAGTTAGCACTGATTCTCCAGATCAGTGCAGGTTTTGCCATTAAGTCTTGTATGTTCTGTTGTGCAATGTGGGTTGTTGGGAACTTTGCTCTGTACTGATTTTCTAGATCATCGGTGATTTCTGTTGTTTGACCTTTTAAATTCTGTTTTACTGCTATTAAAAGTCTTGTATATAGCACTCATCTCGTGCTTGCGAGTGGGGAAGCCTTACCCCTTTGGGGTGCCCAGGGAACAGAGCAGGATTCCCCAGAAATCTAGGTGGGGGCTCAAGCCTGTTGATGGTGTTACATTATTGAGAAACCCTAGTTATAGACTCCAGCCCTTGTTCTGCCATCTCGCCCTGGTAGAAGGGTTACACTAGCAAGGTTTGTCAACAAAAGTCAGCTTTTGTCGACAAAACAGTCCAGGCGTACACACTACACTCCCCTCTTTGCCAATAAAACTGCCCTGTTTTGCTGACAAAATAAAACCACCTAAATGAGTGACATAGGGCCTTTGTCAGAAAAGGTAAGGCGACAGTGTCAATGTGAATGCTCTCTCCCTCCCTTATACTGGTGGAGAGCTGTCGTACCTGTCAATTCCACTGCTCTAACAGTTTTGTGTGTGAACGCGAGTGGGGTTAGGTATAACACCTACCTTTGGCCTAATTCAGCAGTAAAAGACAGTTTCTGCTCTGAAACATTCACAATCTAAATAGACAAGTCAAAGATGGGAGAGAAAGGAAGGGTTATTCCTATATTGTAGATGGGCACCTGAGGCACCTAGGGCAAGATTTTCCAAAGCAACCAGTACTTCCAGGTGCCCAGCTTAAGACACAGTAGAGCAGGGGTCTCAAACTCAAATCACCATGAGGGCTGCATGAGGACTACTATGTTAGCCTGAGGGCTGAAACAATAACATCTTTTCATACAACAATATTGCAAATAGCGGTAACAATAGTGTTGTTGAGGGCCTCAGGAAATAGCTTTAGGGACGGCCGTGTGTTTGAGACCCCTGCAGTAGAGAAACCTGAATTTTAGAAAGGACTGGCCATCTGACCCTAGAAATTCAGGCCCCTGTATAGTATGCCAAATGTAACATGCAGAAATTCAGACACCCAGAGTCACTCTTGAAAAATCTTGGTTTGATGGGACTTGACCAAGGTCACGGGAGGGGAGAGTGGCAGAACCAGCCATTAAGGTGATGTCTCTTGAGAGCTAGTTCAGTGTTTTAACCATGAGCGTGACATCTTTCATCTCAGTCAGTACTAATTCCTGATTTGTATGCTGGGCCCATCATAAGTGCCACACGACTCCTTGGTGGCCCCCCCCCCGAGCAACTTGATTATACCACTTACAGGCTAAAACAATGCAGTAGCATTCATCTCAGAAAGTCAATGGGATTTCCCAAAGGCTTTGTTCAGGAAAAAGCTTTTAAAGGTGTTGTATAAGGGAAGAGCCCCTGATATTTCTGTAGTGATAAGGGAGGGATTCCTCCTTCACTGGGACAGCAGAAACTGAATAAAATATGCTTCCTGCTCCCTCAGATTGCTAGCTACAAGCAACCTATGGTCCCTTTCGCACACTGGGAGAGAGAAGAATCAGAATATAACCATCTGAGACCCCAAGCAGCCAGGGTCTGTGGGTAAACCACAGTTTGGTTGCTCTAGGCCCATTCAGGTAGCTAGCAAAGGGGAATACGGCCAGAGCAATCCGTCTGTCTTCATGCTGCCGAGGGAGCAGTAGCTAAGGGGTCAGAGTTGTCCCACCTTGATAGCCTCCTGGTTTGCTGCAGGAGGTGCAGAGAGATGTTGGCAGCAACTTGCACATGCTTCTCAGGCCCTATTCTCTTAAATAATAATAATAAAATAAAATAAAATAAAATAAAATAAAATAAAATAAAAATGGAATTTTTTTCCAGGGAATGCAGTCGAGGAGTTAAAACAGCATCCAGGCTGTCTGGGTTCTTTTTCTGTCTTGGGGCAGAGTGTGTGTTGTGTAGTAGCTAAAGAAGGATGCAGGGTGTAAGAAATCTCAGGTGCTACTGTGGGAGGGAATTGAGTAAGCTAGTGGTTAGAGCAGGTGTTGAGGCTCCTAATTCAGTGGAGGCAGTGGGCAGCCTGGTGGGTAAATCTGGGGCCTGTAGCTGGGACTTCTGACTCCTGAGAGAATCCTTTCACACAAAAGCTCACATAACAAATAAACTTGTTAGTCTTTAAAAGTGCCACAGAACTACTTGTTTGGCTGTGGAACGAGCATGTTGCTACGTTTTTAGTCTTCTAATGTTTAATCCTCTTCCAATTCTCTGTGGTGAAAACAGCCACCCAAACCTTTTTCCTTTGAATGTCCCAGCTCCTTTTATACGCTGTCCACAATAGTCCGTGTTTTTCCCATTCAGCTCCACAGGGCACAGCGCAGAACCTTTTCCAGCTGAACAGTTTCCTCCTTTCATTCCATCTTCGTTAGGAGTGCGGGGCTGCTGTGATTTCCCTGACGCCGGCCGGAGATGGAAATCTCCCCCAGGTCAGCTGAGATGACTTTGCCTGTGGTCAACTTTTTTCCACCCTGGCTGTGTTGGCAGCCGGTCTTGCCGTGCACACTGGGAGGGAGCCAGGCCTGGGAACTCACTGTACCGAAGCTTCCTGCCATTTCAAACAGATGGTGTCTTGCATAATGGCCACTGCACTGAGACAGGGTTGGGATTTCCCTAGGCTCTGCTCCCTCCAAGGTGGCTTCTTGGGCAGGAAATGCCCCTTTTTGGCTCTGAAAAGGAAACTGTTTCTCAAGCTGTTCAGTTGGAGGGAAAGGGGAGCTGTCTGGTTAAGCACATGTGATCAGGGCCCATGCTTCACCCACCTATCACTTGAAAAATCTCTTTATAGCCATTTATGCAGCTGCTTTAGGACTCAACCACAGTCTAGAGAGAGAGTGGCACGCTTACACTTATGGTTTCTGGAAGCTACCAACTGACAGGAGCCAGGTGGCCAGACACTTTCTTCCATCAATTAACCTGCAGCTAGTTCAGGTGCCTATATGAAGCATGGAGGGGTGTGAAAACACCCCTGAGCAAAGTAACCCCATTGACCTATGTTTTAAATGTAAACTTGGCTTTCCTTTTAATTGCTGCCCTAACTGACCAGGGAATGTCTGCGATGGTCTCATCTAATATCAAAAGAAACCTCTGCTGAGTCCCAAAACCTAAATGACTGAGGAGCACCAGCAGCTCTGAGATGATGGCAGCCCATGGTGTAAGACACCTACTTCAGGTGTTAAGTGCTCTAGTTCCTGCTCTGCCTCCAGCCTCCAAGGGTGACCTTGGACAAGTTGCTTTCTGGCTCTATGCCTCAGTGTCCCCTTCCACCTTTCCCTTGTCTGTTTAAATTATAAGTTCTTTGTCACAGGTACTGTCTGTCACAGTGTATGTGTAGTCTTAGCCACAGTCTCTAGGAGCCTTTAGGTATTAGTGCAGTAAATGGCCTTTAACTCCCTAGTGAAGATAAAATTCTTGTCTTAGCACCCCAGCTTCCCTCTCTTTCCCTTGAGCAGAACCCCTGGTTTCATCCTTCCACCCCTCCAGAAACACAAGAAAACTCCAGGATCTGGTGGAGCTCCAAGCCCTCTTTTATTTGCTCATCTCCTCTGGGCAGTCTTCCACATCCCTACTGCTTGTTTTTGGGGGCTAGGAAAGTTTGATTCTAGGACAATAAAGAAAGGGTGAGGGACTTTGCCAGGTGTGGCTCTTCTTAGTGAATCTCACTGGATCCATCAGGCTATTAGATTGTTGGCGTTAAAGATTGATGGGAAGAAGGCTCCGATGTCACTTTGGTGAGGTCAAGGAAGTTAATATGCATCGAACAGCTCAAATTACCAACACTCATTCTGCATGTTACATGAAACTGTGGTTTAAGTTGTACAAGATGTTTCTGTGCCTACAGAGAACATGCCTGGCTACCTGCAACAGCAGTGCTGTAGGTTGGGACACAAAGGTATTCAGTTAGTGGGGCTGTGAATGATTCTTGTGTTTTGTGTAGTAACATTTACAGCTTGTGTTTCCATGGGGGCACTTCTCTGTGTTTAGCCACATGGATTTGTTGCATCAAACCCTGTGTATCAGCAGCACCCAGACTGAAGCTCAAGAGCCACAATTGTCTTTAATCAGCTCTGTATGGTATATGATACTAAAACAGTGTGACTTGAATTATTACCCAAGATGTTATTAAAAGAGGCTTTTACTATGTTAGTGATCAACTGTAGCTGATAAAATAATAATGCCTGGTCAATCATTTTGCTGTGAGAATAAAAAATATATACATATGGCTCAGTATTTTCTCTGTCTTGCTGCTTAAATAGGAATCTCTAATAGTATTATAAATGGAACAATGAATTCACTCTGTTGGGGCTATCCTAGGTAATGGTGATGACTATTTTGGCTCCTGAATTCCTGTGGTTTGAGTATTGCTGGTATATATCATTGAAAAGATGCAGAGGTGACTTTACAGTCTATTAGACTTTGTATCAAAGGTACCATCATGAGCATTGTGTCTGAGCTCCTGCACATTGCAGGTCCCAGAACCTCCCTCTCCCACTTTGGAAGTTGATCCTGAACTTCTCCTGAGTTACTAATGGCCTCAAATCATGGTGTGAAGACTTGATGGATTCTCTAAAACTTGATTTTACATCAATTTAAACATTTGTGACCCATAACCCATGCTGCAGAGGAAGGTGAAAACCTCCAGGGTCTTTGCCACTCTGACCTGATGGAAAATTCCTTCTTGAGCCCAAATATGGTGATTAGTTAGAACAGGGGTCTCAAATTCACATCACCACGAGGGCCACATGAGGATCAGTATGGTAGCCTGAGGGCTGCACCACTGAAACCTTTCCATACAATGATATTGCAAATATCAGTAATGATCATGTCATTGTGGGTTGCAGGACATAGCTTTAGGGGCCACATGTGGGCCATGGGCCGCGTGTTTGAGGCACCCTGGGTTAGACCCTGAGCACGTGGGCAAGACTCACCAGCCAGACACCTGGGAAAGAATTCTTTGTAGTAACTCAGAGAGCTCCTCATCCAGTGTCCCAGCACCGGCCACTGGGGATATTTACTGCTGTCAGTTGCAGATTGGCTACATGTTATTGTTGGCAGTCTCATCCTTTCTCTCCAGAAACTTGTCAAGCTCAGTCTTGAAGCCTGTTAGGATTTTTGCTCCCCATTCTCCCTTTGGAAGGCTGTTCAGAATTTCACTCTTTTAATTTCAAGCCTAAATTTGTTTGTTGTCTGTTTATAGCCCTTTGTTCTGGTGTCCACATTGGCACTTTAACTGCTCTCCCTCCCTGGTATTTATTGTACATCGGATCTCCCCACAGCCTTTGTTTGGTTCAGCTATACAAGCCAAGCTCTTTGTCTCACTTCTCATAAGGTAGGTTTTGCATTTCTCGGCTCCTCCTGGACACCCTTCTCTGCATCTGTTCCAGCATGGGTCAAATATACTGGGAAATAAAGGGCTCTTTAATCTAGCAAAGAAAGGCAGAACAAGAACCACTGGCTGGTCGCTAAAACCAGACAAAGTCAAACTAGAAACAAGGGGCAGGTTTTTACTGGTGAGGGCGAGTCACCAGTGGGACAAACTGCCAAGTACAGAGGGGGCTTCTCCTGTTCTTGAGAGCTTCAGATCCAGAGTGGCTCCCTCTCTGGAAGATGCTTTCAGAGCATCTGACTGCAGAGCACAGACAGCAATGAGGGAGGTAGGGGGTAAGGCAGGGCTCAGGCCAGCCCACCCCACAGGGCTAGGGAGGAAGCATGCACCCTGCAGCCCTGCTCTGCTGCCCTCTAGCACCAACCTCAGCCCCAGCTCCCCTGAGATGGAGGCAGACAGGGTAACAAGGGGGCATAATGTGAAACATTTGGGGATCAAAGGATTAGCCTAATACAAGTTACTGGGCTCAATAAAGAGGTAACTGGGAGGAATTCTCTGGCCCATGCTATGCAGGAGGTCAGATTAGATGAGCTCTTACTCCCATGTAGCCTTAAAATCTACAGCTCTACATTGTCATAGTATCCAAGGCCAGGCATAAGCTATGGAGACTATTGCAGCACTAGCTACCCCATCACAGCTCTGCCATCATTACTCCATAGTGTAGAGCGGGTCTACAGCCCCAGAAAGGTCTTTTCCCATTGCTATAGGAATGGCACCTCCCCCTCTGGTGGGTGTGCTAGGCTGATGGATGCACTTGTCCATCCACCTACATACATACATGGTTAAAATTTAGGTTGGCATAATTGTGGCACTAGGGTGTAGCATTTTCACAGCCCCCAGCAAAGTAGCTAGGCTGATCTTTCTTCTAAGTGGAGATCCAGCCTGTAGCTCGCAGTCACTTGTGGATTTGGTCCTTGTCGCCTCCCTGTGTGGAGAAGTACTATTATCCCCATTTTCTAGCTGGGGCTTTGGAGGCCCAGGGAGTGAGATGTCTTGTTCCATGCCCCAGGGCAGCCATTGGTCCAGTTGGTGATTTCCTCTGTTCAGATCACAGACCCTCCCACCCAACTCCCTGCACTGCATCATGAAGAGCAAAATGCCCTTCAATAAATAGACTCTTTCAAACATTGTGTGTCCCCCATTAGTGAAATCCTGTCTGGTTATATGGTGCTAACAATGAGTGGGGGGCTGAGATATGGAGAGATGGGCCCAGTCTCAGGAAGCTTATAGACAAGAGGGGAAAAGAACTTGTCCAAGGTCAACCAAAGGTCTGGCACAGGATTAAAAATGGGTCCCCTGAGTGCCAGGCTGGTGCTCTATTCCATAGTGCAATGGGAACAGGGCACCAGCCTGGCACTTGGATCTCATTTTTAGTTCTATGCCAAACGTTTGGTTGACCTTGCACAAGTTGGTTCCCATATTCCACCCACTGAAGTGGGACACATTACTGTGTCTCCACACAGCCGTGTGTCACAGAGAGCCAGGGAGGTGCCTGGATTTGCCCTGGGCAGGGGGAGGGGGGAGGCTGGTATGTCATGTAGGGTCACAGCACATCATAAAGTGTGTCGTGACCTACAAAAAGTTGAGAACTACTGCCCTAATGTATGCCCTTCTGTCTCTGAGGCTGGAATGACTCCATCAAAAGACCCCAAGTGTCTGTCCATTCTCTAATGTCCACTTGCCACAGGCTTTTCTTAAAAAGACACAGAGCCCCAGCATCTACATGGTATTTTTGCAGCCCAAGCTAACCCATTTCAGCAGCCCAGTCCTGGGTGTTTAACTGTTGCTCTGCAGAGAGGTTGAACAGCAGCGGGTAAGCTGCAGCCAGCCTTCCCTAGCCAGCTGCTGAGGAAGATGCAAGAACAGCAAGTATTAAAATTATATTTTTAAAAAATCCATTCATCTTGAGCTCTTCTACTCAGTCCTGCCATCTGCCCTGCCTCCCACCCCCTTCCGCCCCCCAGAACTGCAAGCAGTCACCTGCCCCTTGCACAGGTAAGTACAAAGTTTCACTAGGTCCTTCCCTCTCTCTTCCTTTGCTACTAATCTAAACCTGCTGTGAGCTGTCAGGAACTCTACACAGATGCTGGGCTGGCCTCAGGTGCAAGGGACATTGAAGTTGCATTGCAGCAGCATGACAAAAAGAAGGTCTCGGTCTGTCTCATTCCTCATCCAGGCCTAGGAATTTATTTCTCTAGCTCACTACTGGTGCATCTGCCGTGCTGCAGATCAGGTACCACTATGCTGCAGATGTAGGTTATGAACTCTGCCCTGTAAGGTGTATTTCTAGCATCTAGTGCAATGGGGCCCTGATCTCTGTATTAGGACACTAGAAGCTGTTTTTAGCCTCTGGGTGACTCCGTTGTGTCCTAGGCCTTTCTGTCTTGTCTCCTGCCTAACGTGTGACTCCAGTAGCCCCCTTTAACAGACTGCCCTGCCCCCACATGCAGTGCAGCATTTAAAGCATCATCTCTTCTTTGCTCTCACCCACTGTGCCACAGCCGTAATAATCAGTTGCAAACCATAATTGGGCAATGTCTAAAACATTCCCTGCTGTGGGGGCCAGCGTCGCAAAAACTAGGGAGCCTAGGAAAGCAGAAGCTGTTTGTGGGACTTTTGTTTGAAGCTAAGTTTGTCTTTCGAGATAACACAGTGCAAGACTGTCAGTCTGTCTCTATGCTGGGGGGGGGGGAAACGCTCCAAGCCGTTAGAATTTATGCTTGAATGCTGATTTGCAGCAGATGTTGCATATTGCAAGTGATTGCCCAGCTTCTTCACAGCAGCTTGCCTTTCTAGAGTTGGAGCAGACAATATTTGTGTAAGCTGGGAAAACAATGTGGGTATTTTCCTTTCCAAAACACAGAGCTAAATAAACTCAAGTCTGAAACTTATTTTACCCTTTACTCTGCCCTGCCCTGACCTTACCCTGAGGGACATTTTTGTGGCTGGAATTTTTCTCTATTTTCAGTTTAAAAAAAAAAAAAAAAAAAAAAATACAACACTTAAAGAGACAAGATCCAGGAAAGAGGGAGAATGCAGCGAAAAGGGAAATAATGCACTGATGGACTGGTCTAGGCAGTGCCTTGGAAAGCCCTGGGAGCTCAGCTTGAGACCCTGGCAGGGTTGGCATGCTAGCTTCAGTGGCTGCTGTTTGCCAAACTCCTCAGAGAATGGAAGGAGTGTTAGCATCATCATATGATATGGCTTCATCTTTTTGTTCCCCCAAATACAAAACAGAAATATTTGCCTTTTCTGCATTATCACTGATAATTCTACCATTTCCATTTAGCAATGGCCCGATACAGTTGTTGGAATTCTTTTTGTTTTTATTATATTTTAAAAACTGCTTATTTTCCATAAATATTCTGGGTGTAGATTACTCCTTGTCTCTCTTGTTTCCTTATCAATCTTCTGTAATTCTTAGCTTCTGATTTATATTTAGTGCTATCAACTTCCCCCTTCTTTCATTTGTGATATGTTGTTTTTTATAAGCTGCCATTCCCTTTGAACGAGGTCATTTTTTAAACAAATGCAGCCTTTGTCCTCATGTGTGGCTTTCTGGGAATCCAGTAAGGTTATCTTAAACAATTCCCAACTACAGGTATCTGTAACAGTTTTCTGATTTTGAATTTTTCCTCCCAGCTGATCTGGCTCAAAATCCTTTTCAGTGTTGTGAAATGGGCCCTTTTAAAGCACCAGGTACATATATTAGTGGTCTGGGCATTATTTTGTTTGCATGTTATAAATGTGATCAAGTCATGACCACTTGTACATAAGCAACAATTTGTAGCCTGGTGATCTTCCCTTTTCACCTGTCAAGATGAGGTCTGATGCATGGAGCCCTGGGGAAGAAAAGTGAAATATAGACAGAGACAGGAGGAATCATACCAGCTACATCATGCTGCAGTTGAAAGGGGCTCTCAATCAGACATGAAGCAAGGCCTGTGGTTTGAGGTGCAGGGCTGGACACTGGGCATCTTGGCTGTACCACTGCCTTGATCTGTGGACCATGGCAAGTGGCTAGCAGTAAAGTGAGGGCACAAATGTTCATCACACAGCATGCTCCATGGAAGTTAAAGCCAGGAGGGACCATGAGACCATCCAGGACAGAAAATTTCACTCAGGTAGTCCTGTGAGCTCAATAATCAGGGATGGCTTCTGCTCCATTCACCGCTAGCCGCACAGTACTTCATGTACCAGCCTTATTGCAAAACAAGACCAACATTTTTACCATTATGCTTTCTCCCCCTTGTTCAGTGAACTAAGCTCCAAAAGGTCTGTCTATTTATAGACACTCTGGGCCAAGCCCTGAGAGTGGCGTGTGACTTGGCATGACTCCTCTGTGGTCCAGAGAGCTTTTCTGATTTACACCTGCTGTGGCAGCACCTGTCCACCAGCTAAATAATCCTGTTGCAGGTGGCTGCTGTGCATGTGCTGTAGTAGAAAGGTCCCAAACCCTACTGGGCTAAAGGCAGTTGACACGGGGTAATGCAATTGCTCTGTTTCAAAGCAGTGGGGTCCTTGGGCAGTGTGTCTACACTGGGGCTTTAAATCACAGCTGCTCTGTGGCACAAGAACCAAACACATCAGCACAGCTAAATGCTTAGTCACAGCCTGGAGCCCGTGCAAATAAACTGGGCTTTGCTGTTCCCAGCTCTGTGTGGCATCACAAAGACTATGCTGCATCAGCGCACGAAGTCTCTTTTGTCAGCGAGTCTGGTCTGTGGCCTTCCAGTGCTGGATGTTTGGCTCTTTGTGTTCAGCTGTGAAGAAATGAGCATAAGGAGATGCTGGACAGATGGGCCCTCTCTGTGACACAAAGGGTGAGGCTGTGGTGGACTAGAGAAAAACATGGGGACCTTGTTGGATCCACCACCAGATGTCAGAGTCAATGTTCCATTGAGATGGAAGGGAGATGCTCCCACCTGAGCAGCTGCACCAAGATCTCTGTACTGTCTGGGGTGTTGCTTTAGTCTGGGGTGGACAAAACTGGATCACCGCTAGGTGCCAGCAATTTTTACTTTTGGTCACCCGAGGGCACTTTTCCATTCCATTTCTGCAGTGGAGCTAGGCAACAGGCTGCTAAAACTGGTTGCTATGGTGACCGGAAACTTAAGATTTGTTGAGGCCTCCTTTAGCATGCCGGCAAGTGCTGGAGTTGCCACAGGGCTGCAATGCTGCAGCTGTCATGACTGGACCTGGGGGCAGAGCAGTGATGAAGGGCAAGCCTTGAGCATGCAGGGGCTCTTGTGATCCTTCTTTTATTGCACTTTTCCAGAGGAGCATTCCCAAGCTCCTAAGCTAGAATGCAACTTCCTGCCTCACTCAGCCTGAGCCTGCAGTCCTTGTGGCGCCAAGGTTGAGAGCCAGTGAAGACTGTGATGCCCATTATTAGTTGAGCTTATTATGATATTGCCTAGGGAGCAGTCAAAATAGGGGCCCACTGTGCTAGGTGTTGCACAATCACAGGGTAGGAGACTGCACCTGCCCCAGAGAGACCAGGCCAAGTGCAGGAAGGGGAAAGGGAGAGAACAGACAAGGAACAGCCAGAACACGTGAGATTAGCTGATTGACATTGGGCCTTCTTCCTCCCACCACTCCTTGCAATGGATGTTTAATTATTCTGCAATATCAGACCTTTTGGCTTGCATCTGAGGGGTGGTGTCTCCTTCCTTCTGCACGATGCCTCTGTGGTGCCATAATGGGCTTTTGGGCTAGATCCTTAGAGAGGGAGGCCTGTAAGAGAGGGAACCTGCCCTTTGGTTTGCACAGTAATTTCACTCCATGATCTATTTCCCATGAACTGGCACACAGGAGCCAACTGATCTATATTGCATGAGCATGAACAAAGCCATAAGGGCACTATTTGATGCCGATGCTCAGGTGAGCAGCCAGGCCCTATTTCATGTCATTCTCTCCTCTCCTGCTTGTCTGATCTCTTACACGAGCCCTGCCCAGAGGGAGTGGCGAGTTAATTTGCTGATGGTGCCAAGTGCCTGCTGTTCCCATAGCTTCAGAGGCAGGTTCTGCTGCCTGTGGACAAGCCCAGCTCCCAGCAGGCTGGAGCCCACAGCGGGAGGGCAGCAGCTACATGTGAGAGCTGTATTTAAAGCCATGGCAGCTGTGTTGCCTAGCAGGTAGGGAGCCCTGAGTTCTACTTCCTGACCTGTCACTAACATGAAAGAGAATTCAAGATGGAAATGGCCCAATTCCTGCAAATATAGCTTCAAATAAGCCCAAAGATCCAGGCCATAGGAGAATCCAACAGCTCCCATTCATCCTAGGAACTAGGGGGCAGCTAGCTGAGTGGCTGTAGGCTAGCAAAAAAACCCCAAGGAGTCGTGTGGCACTTAAAGATTTATTTTTCGCATGAGCTTTCGTGGGAGAAAATCCCACTTTGTCACAGCTATCCCTTTGGAAATTGTCTGTAGGCTGCCAACCCAGAGCTTGCAAAGCATTGGTTTTCTTTCTCAAGGACTGAGGCCCCAGCTGGGACTCTGCTCCTTGGTATGGGTGAGTAGCAACCTAGAGTTTGGGCTCAGCCAGGTTGTGCTGCACCAGAAATGAGCAAGTGATGCTCTGCTGGGCAGGGGGCTGCAGTTTAGTCCCTGCTGGGCCGTGAGCCACTGCACCAAGGACCAGATGTCAGTATAAAGCAATAGAAATTAGATTGGCTGTGTTTCAACTGGAGCGCGTAAACTGCTTGAGCCAGGGCCTGGATTTCTGGTCTATGTTGTTACAGTGCCTAGTGATTGGGGGCCTGGTTCCTAGTCATAGTGCTTAGGTGCTACCACAATATGCCTAACGGCAGTGAACTGGTACAGCGCATAGCACCATGGATCCTGATTTATAACTGGGGCCCTAGATGCTGGACGAGGTTTAAAAAGCTCTGGAAGGGGATGGCTGGGCCTTAGGAGCCCTGAATTCTAGTCCCAGCTCCGCCACTCACAGCCTGGTGTAGCCAACGGCCAGTCCCTTAGGACCTGATAAGATGCCCATTGATATCAGTGGAAAGTTTCCCATTGAAATCTAGGGTATTGTATCAAGTTGTAGGAGTATCACTGAATGTGACCCAGAGTGCAGCTATCCCACAGCACCTCTTGCCCCAGCATAACCTAGGAAAGTATTTTGCCCAGCTGGACTAGCCCATATTTCAGTCCTGGCCGCCTGCTGAAGTCCAAGACAGCTGGCACGGGGTTGAAGGACAGCACGCTCATGCCACGTTGCCTGGGGATGGGGCAGCACAATCCTTGGATGTCAGCTATTTGCATAGCCACCCTAGGCAATACAGCTGGTGCAGGGGCAGCTTTGCCTCCTCTACCCACCACCACTGGAGCTGCTCACATTGGGGATGATGGGGGGTGTAGGGGGGTGGTCCTTTCCCTTGGCAGCTTTAAGGCTTCCAGGGACCATGGAGATGGGGATGCAAATTAGGACCAAGGGCAAACCAGCCTCAGGACAGGATGGACCTAGCTGGCACTGCTGCCTTCCTCCAGAATCTGCACTGCCACAGGGAAGAATCTAACCTAGAAGACTGAGTTGTGGTCTCAATCCTGATGGCTCCATAGTCAGGGCCCAGCCCCCCTCTCGAGTGAGTTTCACTCACAACAGGTGCCCAAAGCATCCTGGTTTCTGTGACACCCTGCCTGGTTCAGAGAACAGATGGATGGCTGCTCTGATGTCTCTGCTGGTAAGAATGGTTCCAACATGCTCCTTGGCGTGCAGCCCTTTTCCCCACCTGGCGATCTGCTTGCTTGGGATTTTGCCACTCAGCCCCTCTGAAGGGAAAACACTAGATCCATAAGGCTGGAGTACTTTGTCAATCGTAAGAGAGTTCATCTTCATTGCACCTGTTAGCTCTACCCAACTAGCCCTGCTCAAGTGAGTGATCATGCCGCAAAACCCTTGAAGCATGGTATTGCCTAGCTTAAACTCCACTTCGCTTGTGTGTATGGACAGGACACAGGCTGGGGGCAACATGCACTTTATCCCTTGAGCTAATACTGAAGTGAAGACAAGCTCTCTACACAGCAGTATCTCAGCTCCATGCAGCCACAAATCAGTTTTATCCTGCAGTACAGTGCCAAGCATCACCCCCGGTGCTAGATGTGCCCGTGAGGGGCTGAGAAGGGGCTTGCCCCAGGATGGCTGCCAGTTGAGCAGGGAATTCAGCTCAGGTCTCTTGAGCCTCGGAGCAAGATCCTAATGTGGGACCAGCGTCCCCCTCTATGAGCCATTTCTGGTTCAAGAAACAGGTCTATCCTCACAGACACAGCGCTCTAGCAACAGGGACTCACAGCTGGGCAAAGATTTTTGTTTATTCATGTGCTGCAGTCTTCAGCTATCCGGGCCCTGCCATATTTCAGCAGCTGCTGATCTGCAGAGCCCCACCTTCCTGTTTACTTTCTAATCCCCCTTCACCTGGGGCTGGTCTGAACCTCTACCCAAGCAACTACCTTGGTTCAAAGGTGGGATGCAATGTGGGGCCAAAGGTCCAATGGGCAGGAAAGGTCCAATGGGCAGACAGGAGACGAGGAAACCGGTGTAGAGTGCTGCGAGTGAGGCAGCATGCAATGGGTATAGGTCAGTCTTTCTCAGCTGGTGCTCCTCGTAGTTCAGGTGTTTTGTGACTCACGCTGACCCCTCCCCAGTGGGGACAGGGTAGGAGCAATTTAATGCCCCAGCCACAGTAAAGCTTCCAGGTGCGTGGCAGTGGATGTTGACATTCTCCTGGAAGCTTTGCTGCGACTGAGGCATTTT
Source organism: Podocnemis expansa (assembly GCA_007922195.1). NCBI lineage: Eukaryota > Metazoa > Chordata > Testudines > Podocnemididae > Podocnemis > Podocnemis expansa. The sequence continues at coordinate 1,340,698 of ML682090.1, forward strand.
AAATCTCCTGTCACTGTCACCAGCTTTTTTGAGAATGTTTTCATTGGGTGTTCTGTGTAAAGCAATTAATACCTTTAGGTGTGCCTCAACCCACTAAAGGTTGAGAAATATAGGTAGAGGCATGGTTTAACTGTTTTTCTCAAGACACGGTTGAAAAAAATCACTCATGCCCTTGACACAATTACATTTTTGAGCAATGCATTCCAGTCTTTTGGCAGTGGCAGCAGGGGCCACTATTGGGTTCCAACTCCATGTTTGAAAACCACAGGTATAGGCAACAGCTTCGAGAACTACATTTTCCTCTTAGAATCATAGGGTTGGAAGGGACCTGATAGGTCATGTAGTCCAACCCCCTGCCAGAGGCAGGGACCACTCCCACTAAACCGTCTCAGTCATGGTTTTGTCCAGCCAGGCCTTAAACACCTCCAAAGATGGAGACTCCACCACCTCCCTCGGCAGCTCATTCCAAGGCTTCACTGCCTAGTAAGAACGTTTTTCCTAATATCCAGCCTCAATCTCCCTAACTGTAAGTTGAGACCATTGCTCCTCGTTCTGTCCTCCGTTACTACAGAGAATAGTCGAACTCCATCCTCCTTGGAGCATCCCTTCAAGTAGTTGAAGGTTGCTATCAAATCCCCCCTCAATCTTCTCTTCTGCAGACTAAATAAGCCTAATGCTTTCAGTCCGGCTCCCTCTCCGCTACTCTAACCACTGGCCCCTTCTCCCTCCCAGTGCTGGGCACTGAACCCAAGCATCCAGCTCCCTCTCCCTTGATCTGCTGGTAACATGAGCACCAGGGTCTGTGATCTATGGACAACTAGTGGAAGCTTCTAGAACACCTCATCCACCTCCTGCTTCTGGTCTGGTGATCTATAGCAGACCCCCACCACAACATCCCCCTTGTTGCTTTCCCCTCTCAATGTAACCCACAGACTTTCTACTGTCACGCTTCCACTTCCATAATGGAGCTCTGAGCAGTCATAGAGCTCTTTTACATATAGTGCTACTCCTCCCCATCTTCTTCCCTGCCTGTCTTTCCTGAACAGTTTATACCCATCCATGGCAGAGCTCCAGTCATGCAGACTATCCCACCACATCTCCGTTGTTCCTATAATATAATAGTTCCTTGTCTGCGCTAGTATTACCAATTCTCCTTGCTTATTTCCCAGACTCCTCGCATAGGCACCTAAGATACCAGGCCGATTTACCTACTTTCCCAAGTTAATTTTCAATTCTATTACATATAGAGAAGAATTTATCAGGGAAGTAGAGGTCAATGGCAGCCTGGGTAGCAGTGACCATGAAATGATTGAGTTCAAGTTGATGATTAAAGGAAAGAAGGAAAGAAGCAAAACACAGACCCTGGACTTCAGAAAAGCAGATTTTGTCTCCCTCAGGGAACTGATGGGCAGGATCCCTTGGGAGGCTGATCTGAAGGGGAAAGGTGTCCAAGAGAGTTGGGTGCATTTTAAAGAAACCCTGCTAAGGGCACAGGAAGATACAATTCCGATAAGGAGAAAGCACAGCAAATGTGGAAGGTGCCCACTGTGGCTTAACAGAGAGCTCTGCACTGAGCTGAAGAATAAAAAGGACGCTTACAGGAAGTGGAAGCTAGGACAGATGACTAAGGAGGCATATAAAGACATTGCTCGGGACTGCAGGGATAAAATCAGAAAGGCCAAAGGACAAATGGAGTTGCGACTAGCAAGGGATGTGAAGGATAACAGGAAGGGGTTCTACAAGTATATCAATAACAAGAAGAGGATCAGGGATGGTGTAGGTCCCTTACTGAATGGGGCAGGCATCCTCGTGACAGAGGATGAGGAAAAAGCTGAAGTGCTCAATGCTTTTTTTAGTTCAGTTTTCACAGGCAGGGTCAGCTCCCATCCCACTACACTAGGTACGGGGGACTGGGGAGAAGAAGAGAGGCCCTTGGTGACAGAAGGTCAGGTTAGGGACTGCTTAAAGAAACTAGATGTGCACAAGTCCATGGGGCCGGATGAACTGCATCCGAGGGTGCTGAGGGAGCTGGCTGATGAGATAGCAGTACCGTTGGCCATTATCTTTGAAAACTCGTGGCGAACGGGGGAGGTGCCAGAGGACTGGAAAAAAGCAAATATAGTACCTATCTTCAAGAAAGGCAAAAAGGAGGATCCAGGGAATTACAGACCTGTCAGCCTCACCTCAATCCCTGGAAAAATCATGGAGCAGCTTCTCAAAGAATCCATCCTGAAACACTTGGAGGAACGTAAAGTAATCAGGAACAGTCAGCATGGATTTACCAAGGGTAAATCATGCCTGACCAACCTCATCGCCTTCTATGATGAGATGACTGGATTTGTGGATGCGGGAAGAGCCGTTGATGTGATATACCTTGACTTTAGCAAGGCTTTTGATACGGTTTCCCACAGCATTCTCATTGGCAAATTAAGGAAGTATGGGTTAGATGCATGGACTGTAAGGTGGATAGAAAACTGGCTAGAACAACGGTTTCAGCGCGTAGGAATCAATGGCTCCATGTCAAGCTGGCAGGCAGTAACAAGTGGTGTGCCCCAGGGGTCGGTCCTGGGGCCAGTTCTGTTCAATGTTTTCATTAATGATCTGGATGATGGGATAGATTGCACACTTAGTAAGTTTGCAGATGATACCAAACTGGGGGGAACGGTAGACACCCTAGAGGGCAGAGACAGGATTCAGGGAGACCTAGACAAACTGGAGCAGTGGGCCAAGAGGAATCTCATGAGGTTCAACAAGGATAAGTGTAAAATCCTGCACTTGGGACGAAAAAACCCCATGTACTGCTACAGGCTGGGGAGTGATCAGCTAAATAGCAGCACTGGAGAAAAGGACCTGGGAGTCATGGTGGATGGGAAGCTGGATATGAGTCAGCAGTGTGCTCTTGCTGCCAAAAAGGCCAATGGCATACTGGGCTGCATCAGAAGAAGTGTTGCCAGCAGATCGAGGGATGTGATCATTCCCCTCTATTCTGCACTAGTGAAGCCACATCTGGAATACTGTGTCCAGTTTTGGGCTCCCCACTACAAAAAGGACATGGACAAATTAGAGAGAGTCCAGAGGAGGGCAACCAAAATGATCAAAGGGCTGGAGCACAAGCCCTATGAAGAGAGACTGAAGGAACTAGGCTTATTTAGCCTGCAGAAGAGAAGACTGAGGGGGGATTTGATAGCAACCTTCAACTACTTGAAGGGTTGCTCCAAGGAGGAGGGAGCTCAACTGTTCTCGGTAGTAACAGAGGGCAGAACGAGAAGCAATGGTTTCAAGTTACAGCTGGGGTGGTCCAGGCTGGATATTAGGAAAAACTTCCTTACTAGGCGAGTGGTGAAGCATTGGAATAAGTTGCCTAGGGAGGTGGTGGAATCTCCATCTCTGGAGGTGTTCAAGTCCCAGCTGGACAAAACCCTGACTGGGATGATCTAATGGGAGTGGTCCTGCTTTTTTTGGCAGGGGGTTGGACTAGATGACCTCGTGGGGTCCCTTCCAACCCTATGATTCTATGATTCTATGATATGCCTCCTTGCATTTTTTCTTGGAGTTGTCCTCCCCCACTCTCCTCACACACTGGGGCTTCAGTAGAGCACTGAAGACAATTATTTGATTCCCCCCCGTGTTCCAACTACCTTCGTTTTTATTGCTGGTGCTACAGTCCCATCACCCCCCAAGTTCCATCCCTTCCCCCAGATCTCCCACATTGTCATTTGCCCAGTGGCGTTGCTGGCGTTGGGCACGCCGGGGCACATGCCCTGGGTCCCAATGCCAGTGCCCCGGATCGCCGGGGATCCGGGGCCCAATCCCCGGTGGGCCGCGGCCGCAGCGGCCACGTCTACGGCCAGGGATCTGGGGCTTTGCTGGCTGCCTGGCAGGGCCAGGGAGAGGCTGCGCCGCTGCCAGCAGCTAGGCCACAGCGCGGCCCGGCCCAGCCAGAAGCTGCCACTGGAGGCCAGGCCCGTGGCCGCAGCCCCGGATCCCAGGCTGGGGACAGGGCCACTGTGGCCGCAGCTGCCAGCGGCCAGGCCCCAGATCCCCAGCAGGGGACGGGGCCGCTGCAGCTGCAGGCAGCCAGCCGGGCTCCGGATCCCTGGCCGGTGACGGGGTCGCTGCGGCCTCGGCGGCCCCATCCCCGGCCGGGGATCCAGGGCTGCGGCCACGGGCCTGGCCTCCAGCGCCCGCTTCAGGTCAGGCCAGGCCAGGCTGTGCCGCGCCGCATCACGGCCTAGCTTCCGGTGGTGGCGCAGCATCCCCCTAGCCCTATCCCAGGCCAGGGGGCGTGGCCTTCTAGCTGGGGGCGGGGCCTGCCCTCTGGGGGCAGGGGCTGGGCCTGTGCCCCGGGTCCCTCCCTGCCCCAGCGACGTCCCTGCATTTACCTGTGGGCTTTGGTCTCCTTCCCCCTTTGAACCTAGTTTAAAGTCCTCCTCATTAGGTCAGCCAGTCTGTGCCCAAATATGCTCTTCCCCTTCCTGGACAGATGAAGGCCATCTCTGCCTATCAATCCTCCTTCCTGAAACAGGACTCCATGGTCAAAGAAGCCAAATCCCTCCTAACCACACCATCTTCACAGCCAGGCATTCACCTCTAGGATGCATCCATCTCTCCTCAGGCCTCTAGCCTTGACGGGAAGGATCGAGGAGAACACCACCTGTGCTCCAGATTCCTTCACCCGCGCTCCCAGAGCCCTGTAGTCGTGTTTGATCTGCCAAGGATCACCTCTCGCAGTATCATTGGTACCCACGTGGATAAAAAGCATGGGGTAGTAGTCCAAGGGGCGGATGATTTTTGACAATCCCTCCATAATGTCTCGGATACGGGCACCTGGCAGGCAGCATACCTCCCTAGAGGCCTTGTCAGGGCAACAGATGGGTGCCTCCGTTCCTCTCAGGAGTGAGTCCCCAACCACCACAACCCTACGTTTCCTCTTCTTGAGAAACTCTTCAGTGCTGGCTCTTAGAGCACTTGGTAAATATTCACTGCTTTGGAAGCATAAAAACTGATGCGCGGAGGGGCAGTGCTGTGTGAACTACATTTGGTGTTTTCAATAAAACCCCAGCTCCTGGAGTCATGTGATCATTGAAGCACCTCACTTTGCCTTTAAAAGAAATAGTAAATTTCTAGCTGCTGCTGTTATCCAGAAAAGCTTGAAAACATGACCAGAGTACAACCCTAAATGTTCAGATCCTGAAAGACAAGTGAAAAAAATTCAAAAGATATTATTTAAAAAAATCCCTCATAATTTTTAAGGCTGTCTCACAATTGACTGAAGCCTGTTTAATTTTTATTAAGTGATTTGCCCTGGCAGTACTGGGAGCTTAAGCAACTTGTCCAAGCTGATGGAGTGAGTCTGCAGTCAGGCTGCAAATAGAGCCCAGAAGTCCTGACCACCATTATTATTATTTATTTTCCTTTACCTGCTCACCCACATGGAGCCAGGGGCCCTGATTCCTTGTTCTCACAGATAGTGCGTGAGCTAGGGGTTTTCTCCTGAGTCAGGATTGGACTGAGGACTCCTGAGCCTTTGCCAGCATCTCTGACTCTAACCACTGGACCATTCTCTCTCCCAGAGCTGGGCACTGAATCCAGGTGTCCGGCTCCCTTTCCGCTACTCTAACCACTGGCCCCTTCTCCCTCCCAGTGCTGGGCACTGAACCCAGGCGTCCGGCTCCCTCCCCCAGCTCTAACCACTAGACGCCGCAGCCCGTCCAAGGAGTTAAATCAGCACCTGGTTTGGGGCGGGGGCCAGCGCCCAAACAGGCTCCGAGCCCCTTCCCCGCAGCTGCAGGAGCCTCCCCCGCTCCCAAGCCCGGCCCCGCATCCTCCCACCTGGGGCCGCCCCGCCCCGCCCCGGGCGCGCCGTGCAGGGGGCGCCCCGCGGACTTCGCCCCGCCGGGCTCCCGCCGCCTCCCGATGCGCTGAGCCCAGCCCGGCGGGCAGCCCCTGGCTCTTCCCTCCCGCCCCTGCTTTCTTTCACTTTCCCCTCCCCGCCGTGCGTGTGTTTCCCTTTTTATGGGGCACGAAGAGACTCGGAAATGCTGTCCGGCTCCAAAACCTCCTTTAAACTCCAGCCGCATGGGCTGGCCCCCGGGGTAAGTGGCTGGGAAAGGCTGGGGGGATAGGAGGATGGGGGCATGACACTTCATTTGCATCAGCTGTCACATCCCAGCCTGGCTGGCTCGACCCTTGGGTGCAGATGTCTGGCTTGGAGAGCGACTGGGCTAATAGTTGGGGTTTTGTCTGATAGAGGCAGCTAGCCCCCCACCCCGTGTCCTGATTGTTCACACTTGCTGGCTAGTCACCACAGGAGGGTGGCACCAGTGGGCGCCGGTTGTGGTCCTGACTCGAGGAAAGCAAGTGATCCGCGGCATTATTGTTTGTCTCTTTTGCTGGGTGATGTTGGCATTAAAATTGCTCCCCTTAAAATTGAGTAGATTCTTGCGACTTCTTAAACCACCCATCTGCGGGTGTTTCGTTTCCCTGGCAAACGCCAGCCAAGCTCCAGATCGGGAGCCCAGCAGGCCCCACTCTCCCTACGGCTCGCTGGTTGCGCTGGGTTAGTTCAGGCTCCGAACTTGGCGGGTGGCTGCCCTGTTGGCCAGGGAAACCCAGACTCTACAGTGGTAATTTCAGGACTACGTTCACTGTACAGTCTGTACTCGGCCTCCGAGCTTGGGCAGGGCCGCTTTCCCACTCATGAATCACAGCTCTGGGCCTCTCCCCCTCGCCCCCCTCAGTTCTTTCTGAGAACAAATTTTGTTCAAGTGACAAAAACCTCGAGCTGTCCATGGAGCTGGTAACCAGGCGACAAGCCTTTTATCCCCAGGGCTTTGTTTTTCCTCTTGAATAACTGCTCAAAACTGGGTGATCCTCCCCTCTTTTCTTCTTCAACTAAAGACCTGAGACAGGGCCTTGGGGACACTCCAGCACACCCTGAGTTTGCAGAGGGCTTCCCCGGTGCTGGAACAGGTCACTGGGCCTTTATTTACAGGGAAAGTTTGCCTTGGACGAAGTTGGACACACTTTGCATTCCTCACATAATGAAATGATTGTTTTCCACCACCAAGCAGAAGTATGCAGGGATGAGCCAAGTCACTTGGCGATCACCCTGGCAAGGGAGTGAGTGAGTCTTTAAAAACTCAAATATACCTTCCTTGTTGTCGTTTGTGTTACGGAGAGCCCAGGAACCCCCACGGTGCTAGGTGCTGTACAAACTAGAACACAGAGACGGTCCCTGCCCCAAAGAGTTGGCAATCTAAGTAGAAGAGCAGTGACAACGGGGGGTGACAGACACGTGGGGGAGTCCGAGGAAATAATGAGACAATAAATGAATGATGACAATTGCTAAGATTTCAAAGAGGGGAGAAGACCACTTTACTGGGGCAGGCCAAACGCTGCTACTGGCTAGAATTTGTCTATGAAAACAGCTGGTTAGAGTCACAAAGATTGGCACTGCAAGGGGCGGGCAGCTTGGTCAAGGAGGTAGTGCGCTGGACTGGGACTTAGGAGACTGGGGTTTTGTGCCTGGCTCTGCTGGGTGACCTTGGGCAATTTGCTTCCTTGCTCCATGCGTCCAGTTTCCCCACTGAAAAAATATTACTGACTTCCTTTGTAAGGACTGAGAGATCCACTGATGAAAAGAGACAGGGATTATTAAATCCATACCTGTCAGTTAGGGCAAAGTTGTTCCCTGTCTAGTGAAAGTCCTTTTCTAGTAGCCGTTACCAGAGCATTTGAGCACATCATGGGCCATACTGTATTTATGCTCACAGGCTCCTGGAAGGCACGGCAGTTAGCTCCATGGTACAGATGGGGAAACTGAGGCACAGAGAGGCCAAGTGACTTGTCCAAGATGACACACGAAGGAGCTGTAGCAGAACAAAGACTTGAACCCAGCTCTCCTCCATTAGAGCCCTGACTTCTGGGCCACCCTTCAAACAGTTAACTTCCCCGTGCTCTGTGGTTTAAATGACCTTTTGCCATTCCTCTTTGCAATCTCTCACGCCATTCATTGGCAGTCACTGTTAGGAAGGTTAGCTCTTTGCTGTCAGCTGTTCTCCCCTCCCATTTTCAGTGTAGCACTGAGCCGCCCATATGCCCTGTGATGTTGCTAAGCAGTTACTTGGGGCCAGTCTTCCACACAGTTCCTGTGGCTCGTCACAGAAGACTGGCCATGGTAGGTCGGCTCAAGGGTCCATCTAGCCTGGTATCCTCTCTTCCGACAGTGGCTAGTGCGAGGTGTTTCAGAGAGAATGAACACAACAGGGGAATTAGTGAGTGACCCATTCCCTGTTGTCTAGTCTGAGCTTCTGGCAGGCAGAGGTTTAGGGACAACCAGAGTGTGGGTTTTCATCTGACCATCTTGGTTAATAGCCATGAATTGATCTAATTCTTAACTTTAACTATAGCTTAGTTTGCACTGGGTATAGTTAATGCAGTACGCCGCTTAGTAAGGATGCAATCAGGGTCTCTTTTTCCTGGCGTAGTTTATCTCTGGAAATGTAAAAGAATATGCTGTGTGGGTATAAGACCCTTTTTACCAGTCTAACAGTAGTATCGTAATGAAAATAACATACATCACTGGAGAAGTGCAGCCACTTCTGGGGTTGAGGATGGTAGCCACTACACAACAGTGACGGGAGAGAGGAATATGGTCTGAGGACAGTGAAGAGTGATTAGAATAATTCTTCTGGAAAGAATCATCTGATTTTTAACATCCATTGAAAGCCTTGGAGCCAGAGTTGTCGCTTCTGTTTTGATTCCAGCACAACAGCCTCATTGGCCCAGTTCATAGCTGAGGAAGTTAAGGACCATGCTGGTTGCAGTTTGCACCCCTAGTCCCCTGTGAGGACCAGGGCCCGCTTGTGCTGGGTGCTGTACACCCACCTCCTCAGTGATAGTTGTGGCTCTGAAGAAGCCTGTTTCACTCCAGGTTACCCAGTATCTTGTGAATAAAGGTGCAAGTCTGAGCTAGAACCTGTCTCAATGTCTTTCCACGGCAGATCTCAGATATGGAAAGAGCAGCTTCCCTTCCTGGTTTACCCCAGACTCTGGTTTGGTGTTGTGTGGGCCCCGTAAATTTAATAAAAAATTACTGTTCCAGGCAAAGATGTGTGAGGGCTTTAGTTGTTGTTAAAAGTCACGTTTTAAAAAAAGAGCAAAATGGAAGAGAAGGGACTGCATGCCTCCATTCGCCTGGCTGGGGCGCGATACAGGAATATCCAGACGGCCTTGTGCTGCAGCATACTCTGGGGACGGAAGCCTGGAGGAAGATATGGCAGGGTTAGGTGTTTTGGTTTTTTCTTTTTTTTAACTGGTAAGTGTTGATCAGCATTGATTTTCCTGTGCGCACACATGACGCGATGAAAAAATATTTCCATTGAAATGCACAGCTAGGCTGAATAAGAACAACGCTGCTTCAGAGTGTATTAGCATCTGAGACTATTTACTTTGCGTGTTTTGAGACGTGATGTTGACAATTTGTGTTTTAGTGGCTATAAAGCTTTAGCCTTCTTAGATTTCAGCCTTTGCTCTCATGAAATAATTATTGTCTGACCCTTCTCCCCCCAGTGCTGGATCCTCTAATTTTGTACACCAGTGAAAATTTAAATACATTGAAATAAAAAATATGCTTAAAAATAAATATTGAGATTATCTGTCAACATTATATTTTTAAAAAGTCAAATTCCATCAAGCTGTTGTGGGAGCAAGGTGTGTGTCCATTTTTTTTTAATTGAATCATAGGGTTGGAAGGGACCTCATGAGATCATCAAGGCCAGCCCCCCAGGGGCTTGAACCCAGGACCGTCCATATATCAAGCAGTAGGGCTCACTACTACACTATTTTTCTGTGAGCTAAGCTGTAGGCATTAGGGGCACTCAGCAGATCTTTGCCCTGTCCACCTCAGGCAGGATCTTAGCAGCCAGGATGTGAAAAAAAAAAAGCACAGTCCAATCAGCGCTAAGTGGCATCTTTCTGGCAGCTTTATCAGTGAGGTTAGACTGTCACAATCATCTTCTCTGGCTGTGCAAGCTTCGAATGAGCAATAGAGAGCAAACTCCTTTCTGACCTACAGGGGATCTATCCAGGAGAGGGCTGAGTTGGGGGTTATGCGTGTAATTTTTCCATCCCGGTTCCTCAGAGTTCTCCTGCATGCCAGGGACTGCCAGTCTCGTCCTTTTCAGATCCCTGAGGCTGAGTGGCAAATGTTTCTGCCTTATACATTTTCAGTGACTTTGACTTGTGCTGCTTTTAAGTCCTTAAGCTTGTTTATAGCTGCAAGGTTTCTAATCAGGCAGAGGAAATTTACCCTGCGGCAGCTCCACTTTGTTTGCTGGCTCTCTGCTTAACAAAACGCCAGATAACCTTCGATTGTGGTTTAGGTTTGAGGCAGTCATGTTCCGGCCAATCTTTCCTCTAGTGTAGCTGTTTCCTGGTAGTGTGGTGGCACTCGGATCTTACCCTGCACCCACAGCTGGTGTTAGCCCACTCCCCTCAGTTTGCGCTAGCGTTCACAAGACTTTGGCTTGCCAAGGAGCTGGGCATTTGGAGCCAAAGCAGTGTAGTGATATGGCTAACTGAGAATCATAGGGTCCAAAGCTAGAAGCAAACCCTGGGGCCATCCAGTCCAGCCTCCTGTACCACTGGCCAGAGAGCTTACCCAGAATAAATCTTACAGTGGATATTTAGGAAAAACATCCCATCCTGACTTTAAAATGGTCACTCGTAGTGTCAGGATTCCTGGATTCTGTTGGGAGGGGAGTGTGGTCTAGTGGCTAGAGATGAGACCTGGAAGTTAGGACTTCTGGGGTCTACTGTCAGCTCTGAGAAGTGAGTATGGGTTGGTGCTGGAACAGGGATCTGTTCCCAGGTCTGACACTAAACTGCTGTCTGACCACGGACAAGTCATTTGAACCTCATTGTGCTTCAGTTTTCCCATTTGTAAAAGAAATTGGAAAGGCAAAGGCCCTAGAAAGGAGTTTGGTTTAGAGATGGAATAGAGCCCAGTAATCCTGGCTACTAGTCCTCTGCCTTGGTCGCCCCTCCCACCAAACAGCCACTTGTGAGCTGGGAGGGGCAGGGACTTGCCCAAAGTTAGAATCCAGGTGTTGTGAGCACCAGTCCACTACACTACCCAGTAGACAATGCTGCCTCTCGGGGGTGCCATCAGCACCCTCCCTTATTACCCTAAATGGAAAGCATAGGTTTTCTAGCTAGCCACTGTTTTAGATCCCACTGTGGCCAATCCAAAATGTTGAAAAAGAGAAAATTACAAGACCTGTCCCAAACTAATCATGAGACTGGATTTAAAATCGGGAGATTTTAGACAAATGTTTGAGTTTCTTGCTCTTTGCCATCTAGTTTTGAATCCTTTTGTGGGGGTCACATTTTCTAGTGGGTTTTTTTTTTCTGCCACCACCAGGAGAAGAAATTTCCTTTAATTAAAAAGTGAAAGCTGAGATTCTCCTGTTGTCAAAAGAGTCCCAGAGTTAGGGCTTTAAGAAACCTCCCCTGCCTAGGGTTACTAGATGTCAGGCAAAAGGAGGACCTGTCCTCCTTTTTACCTTCACATCCTCTGTCTGGCAGGCATTTTAAAATACATGATTTTGTCTGGCTTTTTATTTATAGGGGTTAGAGTATGCTGGAATGCCATGGAATACCTTATTTTTAGGGGAAAGCATTCCAGGGCCCCCTAAAAACAGAAGAATGTTACATTAATACTACATTTGCATCCTCTTTTTCGTATGTCCCTGTCCTCCTTTCGAGGCTTGGTATCTGGTAGCCCTACCCCTGCCCGAGTGGGTGCTATCAGAAGGCAAGACTGTAAAAGGGAAGAAATAATTAACTGGCAATCGAGTTAACTATTGTTACCCTTGCAGCACCCACCCCCTTCCCTTTGGGCCCCATTGCCCAGACACAGAATAAAGAGCCAGCGTAGAGCCTGCTGGTAACATCCATGTGTGTCTGTTAGCTCACAGTCTTACTCTTGGAGCGTTAGCAAGAACAGGGTTAAATCCAGCTAACAGTGACCTGTTCTCTTTCTTTACAGCCTAGAGGTCCAAAGTCCTCTGAGGAGAGAAACAGAAACAGCCAGGCATTCCCATGTATCCCAGGTATCACTGCTCACCTGTGTTTTTTAACCCCTGATTGGGTTTTCTTGGAGGCTGCAGGGGCTGTCACCTTTAATCAAGTGCTTTCCAGCCATAGATCTCAAAATGCATCCCAAAGGAGCTCAGTATCACTATCCCCATGCTGCAGACAGGGGAAGCTGAGGCACAAGTGGGGCAGTGACTTGCCCCAGGTCACGCAGCAGAGCTGGGTATAGAAGCGCAGCGTCCTCAGTCTTCCCACAGTGCTCTTGTCACTAGATCATAGTGCTGCCAAGTGAGCACTAGGACTGACAGCAGCGTGGTCTCTTCCCTCTTCCTTAGCTGTGTAGAGGAAGGCACCGGGGGGCAAAGCTAGCCCCCCCAATCCCTGCCCATGGGATATTCTGAGGACCTGACCTCCTGTCCTGGGCGGAGTGGGATGGTGAGGGTGTGTCACCCTACGGTTCAGGATCCATGCCGGCTGGGTGCGAAGAGAGGATGCCATAGAATCACGTCGAGCTGGCTGTCGACAAGTCATTCAGTCCAGCCTCTTTGAGCGGTGGCAGGACAAAGTGAACCTAGACTAGAGCTGACTAGAGCTCCATGTCCGGCTCTGATTGCATCCTGCTCACCTGGACCTGGCGGGTGGAGGGTCCCTTCCTTCCCCAGCTGCGCTGCTTGAGCACAGCCACTTTCACTGGATCTGCCCTCAGCCTGGGCTCCCCCAGCTTCTCCCTGGGGGATCCACATGTCTTGCCCTTCCCTGGCCAGGGCAGTGCATTCAGCCTGTGTCTGGCTCCTTGCAGCTGCTGGTAATGCAGCCTGTGCCAGGCTGATCTGATCGCTGGGTGCAGACTGGAGGAGGAATGGGGTGGAGGCTGGGTGATCATTGTGTGGAGGATAAGACTCTCATCTCTGGATGGGAGGGCGAAGGTGCAAGAGCACCAAGCCATCTAGACTAGGGCTCAAAACCTCCATTCTCCTAATGTGGGTCTTTTCCCCAGTAAGTCCTCTGGAGAAGCCTGGAAGGGAGCATAAGGCCCAGTTCACCTATGGCCCTGGCTATATGTGATGGAAGGGAGGTGGCAGCCCCTCAAAGGCACTAGGGGTGTTGATCTCCTGCATCTCTGCTAGCTCAGCCCATGTAATACCCCCATCCTTTGATGTCAGGTGCACCTGTTAAGCCCTCACCTAGCTTCTTTCCCAGGGGAATCACCAACTTGGAGATGCAGCAAGGCTCAGATGGACTGCATGTTGAGTGAGCAGGTCTGGGGGAAGAAGGGTTTTGTGGCAGTATCTGAGGATCTGCCTGGTGTTTTGGCCTTTGACATGCCTCTTTCCTTCCATGGATACCCCCTGCCCCAATACAAAAGGGAAGCTGGCACTGTAGGACACTGCTGGTGTCCTCGTCCTAGATGAATGTAAAAACAGAGCAGTGCCTAAAACAGCACTGGCGAGTGTCTGCTTAGAGGGACGGGGTGTCAGGACTCCTGGGTTCTCTCCCCGTCTCTTGGCGTGTGGCCTGCCACTGAAGGAGGTGAAGTCCTGAAGCGTAGTGACTGGAAGGTAGGGAAGATGGATGGTTACACACAGTACTGCACTGAGAAGGCCAATGCAGCGGGGAGATGCAGCCACCTCTAGGGTGGGACACATCAAGTGACAGCTCACGGAAACACTGCAATAGTTAGGGGCTGGAAGTGAATAGCTCAGCTGAAACTTTCAAATACCTAGCTGGACTTTAATGCCTTTAAAAGACTCCTAAACTGGGCCCAACCCTGATCCCCTACCTCCCTAGAAGAGTCTTTTACTCTTGCACCCAGTTAGAGGCACAAAGGGTTAAATCTGGGCTGTGAGCAGCTGCTATCTGGAGGCATTTTCTGGCTAGGATAACAAGCTGCAGGCTGTGGCAGGAGCAGATGCTTTGCTGAATTTGTACACTAGCAAAGAACAGCAGTTACAAAGGCATCTGTCACCAGGGAAATCCCTTTTTCATGCCCAGCATTCCCATAGGACCATCCAGCCTGGACAAAGCCAACTGTTGCACTTTTCTAGCAAGGCTGTTTAATGGGGCCTGGCTCTCCAGCTGCTCTGTGATGCCTGGACACTGAGGAGCAGGCAGTGTAGTCTGGTGGCCACAGCAGGGGCTGGGACTTCTGGGTTCTGCTCCCAGCTCAGGGATGGGAGTGAGGTGCAGTGGTTACAGCAGGAAAATGAGGGGTCTAAACGCCTTGGTTCTTTTTGAGGGGCATGCACATCACAGCTTATTGTGAAAAATGGGGAGCCCCTTGTGTCCTTTCATTTTCCGTGCTCTCTGTGTGGACTCTCCCATCCCACTCTACTTCAGGGACTGACTGCCACCCTCACCCTTATGCCAGGGGCTTGGTACATCTCTCATTCCCCCAACGACCCCATGCCAAGAACCCCCATTCTCCCTCCTCCTGCCAGGAGTTCTGTACGCTCCCTGTTTCCCCTCTCTGGTCCTTGCCAGGGGCTCTGTACACCCCCTTCTCCACACTCCTGGGTCTGCTGGACTATTCAAAAGACCCCTCATCTAGAGAGAACAGTCGCACTTGTGGGCAAAATTTATCCCCTCACTTTGTAGTCAGGAATCCGGGGCCCACTTTGCAGTAGTGCCAAACCCCAGCCGTTCCAACTGGAGCCCACTGAGAATCAGGCCTTTAGACCTACGTGTGTGCTTTTCACCACCGGTGTCCTTGCTCACCCCAGTGCCGGGCAAAGGTCAGTGTCCTTCCTGGCTAGCTCTGGGCTCCCACCTTTGATACCCTCCTTTCTCAGTGCCCCAAGGCGTCATTTTCATGGGTTGGTCCAGACTCCCAGCTTGCCTTGATCTATTCCTCTTGCTGTGCCCTCCACCTTGCAGGGGAACATGTCCTGGAAGAGGCAACCCGCGTTAGGAAGATCGTCCACTCCAGGGATGGCGAAGGGTCTATTCTGGGCACCTTGTACTGCACCAATTTGAGAGTCTCTTTTGTGCCAGAGCTGGCCCCAGGTGACACAGTGGGGGTGAGTTGGAGGAGGCCTGGTGGGAAATGAGGCAGCTCCAGCACTGGCTGGGCGATGGAGCCTGGCGGGAGCTGGCTGGGTGGCAGAATCTGGGGGGAGCTTGGTTAGAGCCTGGCAGGAGCCTCACCTCAGCCAGCTGAATTCCAGCCGTGATGAGCTCTGATGGATACCATCCGCCTGGCCGGTCAGAGCCCCTTCTCCCTGGGGGCAGAGCCAGGTTCTGCGAGGTGGGATTTTCCTTCCCCAAGGTGCAGGAGAGGGAATCGGCCTGATCTCTAAGGGCTGTTCCTTTCTCTCCATAGGCCCCTCGCTGTTCGACTTGCCTGCACAGTGAGCACGACGTGGTCCTGCCCTGCATCAGGAGGCTGGTGGCAGGTAAAGGAGAGGCCACCTTCCAATGCCATGTTATCAAGCTGCATCCCCTTCATCTCCATGATGAGTTTGACAGTGCTGAATCCATGCGACCCAACTGCCAATGTCCCCACATCCACCCCCTGGCTGGCTCTAATCAGCTGCCCTGGTGGCAGAGGCTGAGGCTGAGCCAAGCCATGGAGACCCAACTGACACCTTCTCCACAGGCAAGGCTGGGGCCACAGCATCTTGGCATGGGGTGAGGCGGGCAGACTTGCACTTGCTGTATTCACAGGGCCACCCCAGGAGTGAGCCATGCACCCTCCATGTGCCCTTTCCCTGCGCTTCTCCATCACCATGGCACTCCTGATCAGCCATTGCCTGCACCAGGAGTGAACTTGGTGCCGTTCTCTTGGGGGCTGATCCTCCACCAGCTGCAGGTTAAGTTGTCCCCACTTTCCCAAGGCTCTGATTTTTGCCTGACCCCCTGGATCTAAGCCCGTCTCCTCCGCCTGGTTTCCCTTTGCAGTGAACAGCTTCACCAAAACCAAAATGCTGACGGCCAGCTCCACCCTCAAGTTCATCCCGGAGGAGCTGGTTCTTTACTGCAGGGATTTCCGGGTGCTGCGTTTCCGCTTCCACGAAAATGGCTTGGAGCCTCGCGCCTTTCAGGTGAGCATCACTCATTGTAGATGGGGCATGCATCTTGCTGACCCTTCGCGGCCAGTGATCCTGGGACCCAGCAGCTCTGGGTTTGGGGAACCTAGGAAACAGATGGCCACCTCCAGTGGGTTGGCTCTGAGGCTGACCCACTTGGAACTCGGTCCCTAGTCACACCAGGGGACGCTGCTCTGTATGTTGCCCAGGCAGGAAGATGGGATTTCCAGAGGGACATTTTACTCCTCAGTGTGATGACTAATGAGGCAATGAGGTCTAGTGGTTAGTTAGAGCATAGAGCAAGGGGAGGATCCTATTCCATGCTCTGCTGCTGGCTTCCTACAGGGTTGTCTGCGCTACACATATGGGGTGCCAACAGGGGGGCAGACTTGGGCTATCTCCACTTGATCTAACATGCTGAAAACAGAAGTCAGGGTGTTGTGGTGTGAGGCCGACACAGGGTAGCCTCAGAGCTAGTGGCTGGGCAGACTTGGCCTTAGGCTAATCTGTGCCATGGCATCCATGCTGCTGATGTGAGCATGTTCTCAAGTCTGGGAGGAAGAAGGGTATGAGTGACCTGGGAAAAGTAACTTCTCTCCATGCTCCAGTTTATTCTTGTTTCCCAAGGTCCTTCTCCTCAGGAAACAAATGCATAAGGCAAGGCAACCCTCCTCCCCTTCCCTTCCCTTCCCGATTCCTGCCTTGTGATCCTCCTGACTGCCCTGAAATAATAGGATTACCAGCTCTTGTTTCTACCTTAGCTGGGACCCTCCAGTAGCTTTCCTCAGTCAGCCGTACCCTGCTTTTTAAATGGAGCCGAGTGCTCCCAGCTCCCATTGGTTTCACTGTCAGCTTGGCACCTTTGAAAACCAGGTCTGTCACGGCTGGCCCAGGAGAGAAGCCCCAAATGACTGCATTCAGATCCAAAGCTTGGGGGTTTCTGCTCTGACAGAACTAGTCCGGGATCCTGCCACAACCCTTTTGCTCAGCCACCTGGCTCTGCAATGGGCCTGTGGCTTCAGTGATGTGTACTGGCTGATTGTTCTGTGCTCCAAATCTCTGTGGGTGGGAGCTTTCAGGTATCTGCCCTGGCAACACATCCTCTGCCTTCAGTCCCCCACTGGCTCCCAAATGCTGCCTCCAGCCCCAGATGCCATGAAGCTCCCCACAAGGCTGCTCTTTTCCAGGTGACAATGGCCATTGCACAAGCTCAACAGAGCAGTGGTGGCTGCGTGGGGATGTGGTCTGACAGCACTTCCATTAGGAATGTGGGTAAGTGGCCCCTCTGCTTGGCACGTAGCCCTGCCACCCGGGCCTTGGCAGCTTGAGGGTCACACCCCTGGGTTGGTTGACCCTTAACTAAGGCACTGTCCCGCTTTTACCTGACCTTCATCCCTCCCATGTGGCTTCAGAGAATGTTTGGATGAGGACGGAGGAGGCGTTGGCATCGTCTTCGCTCCCCATGCTGCTCTTTGAGAGCCCCTGCGATTGGGAGAAGGAGCTGAGGCGACTTGGGGCTGCTGGCTGGAGGGTCAGCTCTGTCAATGAGCGCTTTGATATGGCCACCAGGTAAAGTGTGGTTCAGCTGCCAGTTCCCCCTGGCATGGGGAGGTTGGGGAGTGAGTTGGATCCTCTTGGATGGCCCTAATCCTAGTCCATGGTGGGGGAGCACGTCACAGCCTCTCAGGATGCACTTATGTAACAGGGACGCCCTAAGCCAGGGGTCTCAAACTCAAATCACCACGAGGGCCGCATGAGGACTACTGGAGGGCCACATAAGGATTAGTACGGTAGCCTGAGGGCCGCACCACTGAAACCTTTCCATACAATGATATTGCAAATATCAGTAACAATTGTGTCATTGCGGGCAGAAGGAAGTAGCTTTAGGGGGTGCATGCGGCCAATACGCCGCATGTTTGAGACCCCTGCCCTAAGCAGTGCCTTCCTAGAGCCAAGGGAATACCTTCCATGCCGCGAATTCCTCTCAGCCTTCTCTCATGGGGGTGCAGTGCTCAACCCTTGACTAGAATCCTGTGTCTGTGTTGGCAGCCCTTAGCCAGACTGAGTGTAAGACCTGGGGGATGTGATGCCTTGTGTGGCCAAAGAGGAACAGTAAAAACTTGCAAGATTTCAAAACGCATTACAGTCCTGAGGGGAGGTGGGGGAAGGGGGTGGGGTGGGTCATGATGAAATGTTGAACTTTCAAACATTTTCTGGAACCGGAAATGTGGTTTTGTTTCTTTTCAACTCTTTGAGATGTTTGTTTCACCTTCATTAGTCCAGTTTCTAAACCAAAAGGGGCCTTGGACAACTGGAATCCTTCGTCTTGAAGGTGTCAAAACAAACCATTCTGGCAGCTTTGGAACATTTTCTGGGGCTCCATCACCCCCTTTTGGTGCAGAAGGCTCCAGGTTTCAACAAACTGCCATTTGCTGATGAAAACACCTTCTCTCTGGGCCTGGGGCCAGCCAGTGGAAGGTGATTCCTGTAATGGTCTGAGAGCGCCCAGCCAAAGGAGGGAGCAGTGGGAAGGAGGCAGGTGGCGGAGCAGGGGGGTGTGACACAGGGGGAGAGGGCTCTGGGCTCCTGCAGCCTGCTTTGGTGGGGAGGTTTGTTTGCAGTGCCCAAACATGCTCTGTGTGAGGCAAGTGTCCTGCCTGGCTTGTGAAGACAGGCCCGCTCTGAGCAAGATTTGCTTCCTTTTGCAGCCTTCCCAAGTATCTCTGGGTCCCCAGCAGGCTCCTGGACAACCAGCTCAAGAGGGCCTTCGCCCACTTCAATGCCAGGCGCATCCCGGTGAGCATCTCCTGCCTGGGAAGCCGGTCCTAATGACCTGCCCTGCCTCACCATGTTCTGGGAAGGAAGGGGAACCGGCAGAGGGTGCTGTGGGAAGGTGGTTTCTGACCAAAGCAGGGGCACATTGGGCCGGCAGAATGGAATAAGGTGGGGGACCCATCCCTTTCTCCACACACATCAGGCCATGCTCCCCACCGCCAGTGCCCCCTGCAAAGCCACCTCCAAATGGGTGATGGACCAGCTGGGGAGGGAAGGCAGAGGCTGAGCAGGGAAGGAGAGGACGGGTCTCCAACCAGCTTGTTTTGTGGGGCTGTATTATAGTGCTAGTTAGGGGGAGGCAGGGCTCTGGCACTGGGTGGGGAGATGAGGAAGGTGAGCGCCATGGTCCCAAGGTTCAGGGCCCCAAGTACACCCAAGGGAGAAGCTGCAGCCAGTGGAATTTCATTTCATTCGCCTTTGTCTCCCCAGAGGCTGTGCTGGCATCATCCAAGCGGCAGCGACTTGCTGAGAGCTGCTGGCTTTCACGTCGACTCTGACCCTGAGAAGGAAGACATGAGGTATGAGCCTGAAGGTTGCGGGAAGGTGACAGGGCCGCCCCAGCCTGGTGGCCAAATAGGCTGAGACTGGGGTAGGAGGCCCCCAAGCAAATCCCAGCTGCAGTAGGGAGGTGGAGGTATGGCATAGTAGAGGGCACTCACCCCATGCAATCAGTGTGGCACTAGGGTCACTGTGCTGCAGGAGTGAGGTGACACAATAGGGGGTGCTCTCCCCTTGCAGTCTGTGTGGCATGAGGGGGTGCTGTGCTGCAGGGAGTGGGGTGACACAGTAGGGGGCACCATCACCTCATAGCTGGTGTAATGCTAGGGGATGCTGTGCTACAGAGAGTGGGGTGCACTGTTTCTTCTAAGCTGTGCATGTGTGTGCACGCACAGGTTGTGAAGCTCATGCACACAGGAGAATAAAGCACTCACAAAAGAAATTCAACAATGCTAATATTAGCGCACACAAAAATCTTTTGCACACACCCATTTTTTGTGTGCACAGCCTACGAAAAATTAGAGGGAAAATTGGTGGGGTGTCACAGTAGGGGGTGCTGTAGCTGGTGCAGGGCCCCATAATTCAGACCAAAGCAGCTTTTCCACCTTGGCGTCATGGCTGTGTCTCTTCGCAGGTGCGTGGAAGCACTGATGCTTGCTGGTCATGCGCAGTGTGTGGTAGTGGAGACGACTGCCGACCTGCCCAGCCCTTCAGAGATCCAGCTCTCTTACCTCAAGCTTCGGGCCCTCTGTCTTCCAGGTGAGGCCTGGCCTCAGCCCTGGAACTGAGATCCCTTCTCAGACAGAATCGCTCACCTGAACCCATGCCTGGGGAATCCCAGTGAGGAACTCATCAGCTCTTCAGTGGGGAGGACCTGGGTGATGCTGGATTGAATCCCACTTGGGAATCAAGGATTCATTGTTACTTGTTTGTACCCAGTGCACCTGGGCTGGGTTTCCAGTTCCCCTCTGTCACTCTCCATCATCATAATGTCTCAGTGCTACGGGTTTTATCCTCACAACCCCCAGCTCTGAAGGGGGAGACTGAGGCACAGGGAATTACATGCCTCAAAGGATGTGTCCAGGGCCCGAACTAGCTGTTTTGGCACCTGGGGCAAGCAGCCCCAGAGGCACTCTCCTCTGACCTGGCCCTGATCCATCCAGGGGCCCGATCTGTAGAGCCCTACGTGGATACCAATATGTGGATCCGTATCCGACCTGCATCCGCAAGAAATGGCATGCAGATATCCATGTTGTATCCGCACATGCGGATAGCCGCAGGTATCCGCATATTTCCAGGGCTCTAGCTCTGTGCAGATAAAAATAAGTGGATTCGTATCCGATCTGCATCCACAAGAAATGGTCCACGGATATCGTGTTGTATCCACAGATGCAGATATAATGCGGATATCTGCGGATATCCATGGATTTGCAAGGCTCTACCGATCTGTCCCCAGTCATTGCCAGTAGGCGGCAGGGAGCCGGATCCCCTCACCGCCTTCCAGTGGCAGCTAGGGATGGATCCAGCTCCTTTCCACCTCAAGTGCTGAATTTTAGAGGGTGGGTGCAAAGCTGTGGCTGCAGGCGCAGCAGCACCCTTTAAGATTCGGTGCCTGGGGCTTTGCCCTCGTTGTCCCACACTAGTTATGGTCCTGTCTGTGTCAGTGCCAAGAGCTTTACCTAGGCCAATGTCATAACCCCAAGGCCACTTCCCTCTCCAGAATCAGCTGGTTTTTTGACCTGAGGAAGCCATGGCTCCATAAAACAGGCCTGGCTAAGGCCAGAGTCGAGCACTGGCTGAGAGGCAGATGGGATTGAAGTGTTCCTTCCATATCTCCTTCCTCTTCCCCTTTCTGGGGCTGTTCCTGACCCACTGCATTAAGAGCAGTGCTCTGGGTGGGGAGTCAGGAAACGTGGGTTCTGTTCACATCTCTGCCACCGACTTCCCATCTGACGTGAGTCAAGCCGCTTAACCTCAATGCTCCCTATTCCCCCCCATCTGATTGGGGATAATTTTTACCATGTCCTGGGTGCAAGGGGGCTGTGAGGATTAAAGCCCAGTTAACACTGATGGAGCCTGGACAAACAGTCCTGCAGCCAGTGCAGTAATTGTGGTTCTTTGGTGTGGTGTCCTTTTTAGATTCCTCTGCGGCCGTGGCCGATGAGAAGTGGCTCTCTGCCCTGGAGGGGACGCGTTGGCTGCACCATGTCAGGTGAGAGCCGCCTTCTGTATGCTGATGACTCAAATCCAGGCACATGGGCCTTGCAAAGCAGCTGATGGCAGGGGCGTCACTGCTCTGGGGAAGCACCCGGGGCACTGGCCCAGGCCACGCCCCCTGCCAGGAGACCACGCCCCTGGTCACAGGCCACGCCCCTATCTGGGGATGGGGCTGCGAGCGGCTGAGTCCCAGATCCCTGGTCAGGGACGAGGCCAGGAGCAGCCTCCGTGGCCACATGCAGCTGAGCCCCAGATCCCTGGCTGGGGACAGGGCTGTCACAGCTGCAGGTGGCTGAGCCCCAGATCCCTGGCTGAGGACGAGGCCAGGAGCGCCCTCCACAGCCACGGGCAGCTGAGTCCCGGATCCCCGGCTGGGCACGTGCCCCATGTGCCCAGCACCAGTGATGCCCCTGGCTGATGGTAGCGGGCCAGGTGGTGCCGGGTGTCCCAGTAGTGGAGCTCTCTGGAAGCATGTTCGGCTGGATGAGTTTTAGAGGGTGCTTGGGAGAGAGGGGGGGGAATTGGCGGGCAGTGTGGTTCTGTCTCCTTGCTTCCCGTTGGCTGCAGGGTTTCGTCGCCAGTAATGACCCCCTCCTCCACATTCTTTGCAGGGCTTGTGTGAGGAAAGCAAGCGAGGTGGCCACCCTGCTGGTGGAGCGGACGCGCTCCATCATCCTGCAAGGTAGAGTATGCTGGCTGCCTTGAGTCTGGGCCAAGTGTGAGGGGAGGAACAAACAGCTGTGGCGGGCTGGCTTTGCTACCTTCCTAGGTCTGTGATATTTCTTCGGGGTACCCAGGGCTGTGAGGTGCCTTGCTACCACTGTCTTTAGCATGAGAAAGGCTTGTCGGTGTCCACTGGGGTCAGCTCCCTAACTTCACTAGCCATAGCAACCCAAGCACTGCTGGGAGCCACTGACCCAACTGTAAACCCTCAGTATGATGGAAACTACTTCAAGCCAGGGCATGTGACATTACAGCTAATTCCAGGACCTTGAGGTAGTACAGGCCAGCTATCACTCTAGTGATCCAAATATCTCTGTGGAGAGTCCAGGCCTTGGTCCATTGGACACTGGCAGCCTTCCCTGGCTTGCTGCTCCTAAAAAAGTCACCCGTGCAGCCAAGTTCCAGCTCAGATCACCACTCCATTTAGTAGGCAGTGGTCAGATCTGCTCTCAGTGAAATCATGACAGTATTTATGCAGCAAAGCCCAAAGATGCAAGTAGAGGGGTTGGAAAAAAATGGTTACACACAAAATAAAACCACAACACATGTTCTCGAGCTCAGCTTTATTCACAAGTTATTCTCCTGTCTTCTATGGCAATGCTCATCCAAAATCCCTGCACATTTTCTCCACCAAGTTTCATGATATGAGCACACCGTCTGCTTGCCTCTTGCATGAAGGACAGTGTGCATTTCTTTGCCCTCTCCCCTCACCTCCCCCCTCCAAAATGCCCCTTGCTGTTTTGTTTCCTTTTGTAGATTTTCTTTCCGGTCAGATTCACACTTTTATTTCCCCACCTCCTCAGTATGCAGGCAGACCAACAGCATGAAGCCTACACACTAGCCACTGTTACCTCCTGCCTGAAAGAAACATTTCCAAGGTCTGCCACCTCCTGGCGACCTGTCACGTTCCAGATCTTAAGAATGTAATTTGCAGATGCTGAACTGCTTGGATGTTATCCATCATACTGTTTGCACTGATTACATAAAGACCCATGGGCTCTTGGCAAAGACCTTGCGTCACCTTTTGGTGAATTATTGCACATGTATTTGACACAGGGGGTCCCTGGGAAACCCTATGTGCCCACTGGCACTAAAGGCTACCTGGGTCATAGGTGGCCAGCAGTTGGATTGGCTGGCTCTGGGAGTCAGGGACATGGAGAGGGCCACTGGGTGGGTCCCAGTCCAGATCCTGGTTGGACGTCACCAGAGATGCTGCTGATGGGCCTCTGCATTTGGCACTGTGGATGGTGGAGGCCTAAAGCTCCTCTTGGTCCTTAGCCAAGGTCCCTCACTGTCTGTACCCTTCTCCCCTCGCAGAGTCAGACGACCGGGATCTGAACTGCTTGCTGGCCTCACTCGTCCAGATCCTGTCGGATCCCCACACCAGGACCCAGGCTGGGTTCCAGAGCCTGCTACAGAAGGAGTGGGTGGTGGCAGGGCACCCCTTCCTCCAACGCCTGAATCTCTTCCGGGACAATGACCGTGAGGAGGTGAGTTTTGGAGCATAGGTAGCTGATTTGATGCCTGGCTGCATCAGCCAAAGGGGGTGCTTGAGGGTAGTGGGACTTTAACCAGTCTGGCCTACCTGTGCCAAATGTCTCCCAGCATGGGTGCTCTGCCTTTTGGCTCTGAGGGCAGCCATGCAAAACCAGGAGGGTTCCCTGAATTGACGGTCACTTTCCCTCTTCCCCGTTGGGCCTGGCAGGTAGCAGTTCTGATCCAAGCATCCCCAGCACTTGTACTACACTGGGCCAGGGTGCAAAGCCAGCAGGACTTCACTCCATTTGTGCCAGAAGCTGATACAGTGGGGCTGAGATCTGGGACCTGGGTTTTGGGAGAGGTGAAGTGGCAGCAACTTATTGTGGGGAGGCAGCAATTGGGAAGATGCGGGGATGATTGGGTGGGGATTGGAGGTGGCTCTGGAGTTAGAAATCAAGGAAGCCAAACCCAAGTGACCCCTCTAGGCTTTGTTCAATGGGAGATTTGCTTGGAAGGGGACACAGCATGTTAGAAAAGCTGTCTGTTCAAGCTCATGCATGGACCTCTGCTAGGCAGTCTGTGAATGACACCAGTGCCAGCTGGCACTGGATTGCAGATGGTGGTGGCAAGCTACTTGCCATGGGAGCAGCTTTTGGAGGGAGGGCATCTTACTGAAAGACACACTCAGATGACCGGCTTGGGGGAGGAATTGCGAGGTGATGTTCTTTGGCCTGTCGAGTGGGCAGGAGAGAAGAATTAGAGTGGAAGGACGGCCTGTGTCTGGATGCTCTGAAGGCCTGGGCCCAGTTCCCTGCTTTGCTGCCAGATCCCTGTATGATCTTGATCAAGTCACTTATTCTCTCTACCTCAATTCCCCATTGGGCCAATGGGAGCCATGAGGATAAATGCACTGAAGATGGGGGCCTGATGTGGACCACAGATCATTTGCTGCTGTGCGGGGCCAGAGCATGAGCTTGGATCCCCAAGGCAGGTTGTTTAATCTGCCCCAGTCAATTGCTCCTGCCTTCCAGGTATTTTTAAATTGCTACCCCTCACTCATGACCCTTTGTGGCAAAAGCAAGGGTATGTTCCCATCTTGGGATGCTCACTCATGACTTAGCTTCCTGAGTCACACACAGGCAGGCCAGCTTGGGGGTGCAGGCAGTCTCCATGGATCTAACAGGATAGGGCTCGGGGGGTGGTAGGATGGGAGAGCTTCCAGGGAAACCCCAGGTTGGCTGTGTTCATTCAGTAGGTACCGCTCTTCCCTCGGAACCGATACTGAGCCCAGTGCTGCGGGCACTATGTCACAGTGAGGAAGGAAGCTGAAGGCCTGGTTATTAGAGACCCCATGACACTTTGTACAAGAGGAGGGAAACTGAGGCACAGCTGTGGCACAGCTCGCACAGAGAATCAGTGCCAGAACTTACTTGGTCTTCAGATCAGTAGCTCCCCACCTCTCTGTCTCAAACAAGGAATAAATCGAAGGGCTGGGTCCCCTCTCCTAGGCCTGTCTCACAGGGTAGAGCGCTGTGTCCTGAGAAGCAATGACTGAAAAAGATTTGCAGGTTTTGGTGGATACTGAGCTGAACATGAACTCCAAGTGCAGTGCTGTGGCCAGATGACTAATGCAATCCTGGGATGTGTAAACAGGCGTCTTGAGCAGGAGCAGAGAAGTTATTCTGTCTCTGTATTTAACATTGGTGTGATCCCTGCTGGAATCGTGTGTCCTGTTCTGGTGCCCACCATTCAAGAAGGATGTAGATAAATTGGAGAAAGGTCAGAGAAGAGCCAGGAGAATGATTAGAGGATTAAAGAACTAACTTACAATAATAGTGTCAACAAGCTTAATTTATTTAGTTTAACAAAGGAACTGTTAAGGGGCGAGTAGTTGATCACAGTCCAGGTATGTACATGGGGATCAAAGATTTGATAACAGCCTCTTCAGGCTAAAAGAAAAAGGTCTAACACCATCCAATGGATGGAAGCTGAAGTTAGACAAATTCAGACTGGAAAGAGGGTACAAATTTTTCACAAGGGGAATAATTAACCCCCAGAACAACTTACCAAGGGCATGGTGGATCCTCAGTGACTGGATGTCTTTCTACAAGATCTCCTCTAGGAATTCTTTTGGGGAAACACTATGGCCAGTGTTATATTGGTGGTCAGAGTAGATGATCCCATGGCCCCTTTGGCATTTGAATCTCTCAATCCCTGTGTATTATTGAAACTCCACTTAGAGCCTTATGTGCTGCCTTCTCAGTTCTCCCAGCAGTGTAATAAGATTTCCTTTCTGGGCAAAACACTGCACCGTTGCTGCATGGCTCATCAGCAGCTGCCACTTCCCACCCCAGAGGCACTGCTTCTCAGTGGTGGGTCAGTGACTGCTGTGCACAGTTGCTTCAGGTTGTTTTAGGAGCTGCCATGTCCCACCCTAGAGCTGGCTGCATTTTGCTGTTGCCCAAAAAGTACTTTTTTTTTTTTTTTTCCTCACAGTCTCCTGTGTTTTTGCTTTTCCTGGACTGTGTGTGGCAGCTGCTTCAGCAGTTCCCAGCATCGTTTGAGTTCACAGAGACATACCTGGTGGCCCTCCATGACAGCAGCTACATACCCTTGTTCAGCACCTTCCTGTTTAACTGCCAGTGGGAGAGAGATCGGAGGAATCAGGTATGTCCAGCATGGAGCTCCCAGCTACAGTGAAACACTTGGCTGTTTTGCGGTTCCTGCTCCAAGCACTGTCCTCCTGTGGGCAGAGAAGGAGGCAATCTGATGTAGTGGGCAATGTGAAGCAACCTGTGTTTGGTTCCCATCTCTGAGAATTAGGCCTGGTCTAGAACAGGCAGCTGGGAGACAGAACTCCTGGGCTCTATTCCCAGCTTGCGGAGGGAGCACAGAATAGTGGTTAGAGCAGGGGGCTGTCAAACAAGACTCCTGGGTTCTTCCTTTTTTTCCCCTAGCTCGCTGACTGACCTCAGGCGAGTCAATGCTCATCTTTGTGCCTCAGTTTCCCTACCCTTTAAAAAGGGCAGGGCATGTGATGCTCTCTCATCTCTGTGAAGCCTTTTTGAGACCTTCATGTGCTGTGTTCACCTTAAAGCGCCCACTTCTGGCCCAGACTCAGCAAGATACATCCTTTCAGAGCGGGAAGGGGGGAAGGACGTGGGTATGCATTTGCCATTCCTTGCAGAGATGTTCCCCCTCCACTCTTCTTCCCATCACCTTGCACATTCTACATCCTCCCCTCAGCATCGTGCCTCCAACCAGATCTACGCGCCAGTCAATGGCTGGCGGGAGCCCTCTCCCCTGGATATCCTACCAAATGGTGGCTGCCTGGTGAAGGAAAGCAGGGGTCCCTACCTGCCCACCGTCTGGGACTGGGCGCTCTGCTACACTGCCTCACAGAGGGCACAGTTCAGGAATCCAGCCTATGCCAGGGGAAACAGCACCATTCTGAACGGCAACTGTGCCCCACCAGAGGGCGAGAAGGTGAGTGCACCAGGCTCCAAACGCCACATGGAGGGTGTCTGTGGGTGGGAAGTGTTGCCTAGAGATCACGCCACGGGTCAGTAGGAGTAAGGGCAGCTGGGTTTTCTTGATGCCTGTGAGATCTTTCTGAGCCTCAGTTTCCTTTCTCTGTGGCACTGGTCCTGATGTCCAGCTCTAACCACTAGATCCTCTTTCCCTGCCAGAGGTGGCAACAGAACCCAGAAGGCCTGAAGCCCAGCCCTTCGCCCTAGCCGTCTCCTCATAGGCAGGTCCAGCAAAGAATCCAGCCAAAGTACCCCACCACATCCCCCGTCTTGCTATTGGGTTTTATTATCCTGAGTCTTTCCCTATCCCTCTTATTCTGCAGCCGGAAGCTGCCTTGGCTGGGAATGGGGCGGTGTACCTGCTTGCCAAGGGGGCCCTCTTGCCACAGACCCACCTCTTTCCCTGGAAGAATGGCTCGCTTTCCAAAAAGGTCTGGAGGCAGGCTCAGTCTTTGGAGAGCCTCAATGAACAGGAACGGGTCCAGAGGCGCAAATTGAGTAGCTGTCTCCCACAACCTGATGGGCTGCTGTGTCCGGTCTCCATGGGCCCCCTGATCCGGCTGTGGAGACGGTGTTACCTGCGTGGGAACTGTGAAATTCAGGTAACGCTAGCACTGTGGGCATTAATCTCTGAGCTGGGACTGTTTGGGTCACCCAGCTGCTCTGCCAGACTCCTTGTGCCTCCTGGTGTGGTATGGAGCAATATGGCCTAGCTAATGGATAGCGTGCTGGCCTGGGAGTCAGAAAATCTGGGTTCTGTTCCAGTCTTCCCCACTGATTCTCTAGGGTGACCTTGGGCAAGTTCTCTGGTTTCTCTGTGCCTCAGTTCCCCTGCCCTGCTCCCCAGGGGGTTGTGAGGGTAAATCCCTTAGTGTTCTGTAGAGTCAGATGCCATGGTAATGGGTGCCAGATAAAATGTGTAGATACGTGGCAAATTAGCCCTCTGTCGAATCGGGGTGCTAGGATGGTAATGGAGATGATCTGTGAGCCCCTCTAGCCATAAGCGGGCTTAGAGGGGGGCAGGCTGGGCATTTGCCCAAGGCCCCATGCGGGGAGGAGCCCTGTGCCACAGCTACTTTAAATCTCCCAGTGAGGGGTCTGGGAGATTGATGGGGGTGGAGGGGACAGCGAGAGGCCAGCAGAGAGGTCAGAGGCTGGGAGGCTGGAGATGAGGCCAGCAGCCAGGCAGGCAGTGCGGGGGGGAGACCGGGGGTGGAAGACCATGGAAAAGCTGGAGGTTGAGAAGGGAGGCCAGGGTCTGGGGAATTATGGCAAAGATAGAGGCCAGCAGGGGAGGCTACGGCAAGGCCAGAGGCTGGGAGGCTGAAGCATCTGAGGAAGTGGGATCTTCTCCCACGAAAGCTCATGCAAAAAATAAATCTGTTAGTCTTAAAGTGCCACACAACTCCTTGTTGTTTTTTTTACTGGACTAGACTAACACGGCTAGCCCTTTGGAAATTAGCAAGGCTGGAGCCAGGGAGGCCCCTGGGAAGGAGGGGGGGGCTAGGAGGTGAGGCCAGAGGATGGGAGACTGGGAGGCTGGCAGTGAGGTTGGGTGGCCAGGACCAGGAGGCTAGCAGCGAGGTTGAGGCTGATGGTGGGGCTGGGGTTGGGAGGCTGGCAGCAAGGCTGGGGCCTGATGAGGCAGGGGGGCAGAAGCAAGCATGTGTCTCCCCATGGTGCGTCCAGGGGTCCCATCCTTGACTTTTGCCCAGGGCCTGGAATTCCTAAGACCACCCCTGCCTCTGGGTAATTCTTGTATAGACTAGAGCGCTAAAATGAAGGCAGTGCTGGGGAATAGAACCTGGGAGCTTTGAGTCCCATATTAGCAGTGGGTATGGTAGTGTCAGGAGGGCAGAACCCAGTAGTGTGAGGAGCTGTATAAACCTAATAGAGCTGGGCCCAGAGGTAAAGGCTGGCACCTCAAATCCAGAGAGGCTGGGTTCTGTCCCTGCAGCAGACCCAACTGCGATGTTGCTACACGAACCTCTCTATCCCTGTTCTTCCACAAAGGAGCCCCGCCTTGGAAAAGCCTGGAAGAGACACTCGTAAATAAGCCCTCAATGCTGCCATCACTTATGGTTTCCTTAAAAAGACTGTGATTAGAAACAGACTTTCCCTGCTGAGTCTCCAGAGGCTATGCCATGCGCAGGCCGTTAGCTAACTGCAGCCATGCTCCCTTCTCCAGCACAGTCTGTCTCATTAAATCAGGCGATCGCAACATTTCCTGGACCATGGAGGAAAGGAGTTGAGCTCTTTGGGTGGGAAGGGAACATGGCTCTAGTCTGGCCATGGGCACAGCATAGATTACATTCACAATCTCAGTCCATCTGAGCTGGAGGTCTCAAGGTCCCCGGCAGCTGGCCAGTGGGTTTGTGACTTGGTTATTTTCATGATTTGTCTGAAAAATCTTTTAAAACTTTGTATGGGAAAGGCTCAGGGCTGGAGGGGCATCGGACAACTTGGGTGTATCAAGAGACCTCAGGAGAAGGACAGCAGGGTTTGCTGCAGATCAGGATAGAAGGATGTTGGTGGATCTGCCCCGACAGCTAGACTGCAGGACCAAGGGACACAAGCAGAGCTGGGTTAGGCTAGAGTTGTTGCAACTGGGGCTGACACAGGTTAGGGCACAGAGCCAGTCATGTCCCATCCACCCCTTGAACTATTCCTGAGTCAAGCAGGTGCTCTGAATGTCTCACTCTCCAGCTGTCTGTTGAGCATGTTGTACTCAGTGTGTGTGTGCTAAGCCCGTGCCCCAGCATGGATTCAGACAGTCCTTCCTTAGTGCTGGGCTGACTGGGCTATATCTGACTCTCCCCATCAGCACGGCCTCTTCGCCTCCACGCTCGCTGAACTGGCTGATGAGTTGGACCTGCTGCGAGAGCGACTGGGTGACAGTCAGATGAGGGGAACTCGTGGAGCAACTTGCCATGGCAGCAGAGAGCCCCAGCCAGAGGCGCTGGCAGACAAGTGGAGCCCCCTCTCGCCATCCCGCTGAAGGCAAAACACCCTGAGAACTGGACGGCTTCATGTCCCTGCTGCAATCTTGCAGCATCATATGGAGATGAGAGAGGGCTCCGGGCAGAACTGGATCTCTCTGAAGCGCCAGCAGCTGAAGGGGGGCCTGAATTTGCACGAATGGCTTCACTGGAATTTGGACCCTGCTGTTCGTCTAGACAGTGGGCACTGCCTGTTCTTCCGTGGCTGCAAGAAAGGAACCTGGGCATCTAAATGGCTCATTCCTCATCACGCAGCTCAGGATGGCAGGTGCCTGGGGAGCTCTGGCTCCTCTCTGAGAAGCAAACACTACCTCCTTGACACTGGGCCTGCCCCCAGAGCTGCTGCCTAAGGGGTTGCTCTGGGTAAAATCCCCCAATCCCCCAAAGTTTGGCTGGGACGGTGGGATCTGGATGGGAACTGAATGACTCCAGTGTTCTCTGGCACTGCTTGTGCAAAACCTACCGTGTAGGATTCTGTTACTGCAGGGTTCAGGGCAGGCACTCCAGCCTCCTCTGTGCTCCTGGTCGCATCTCTCTGGTTCCTGATCTTTCATGCACCTTGCTCAGCCCCCACCCTCATGTGCTGCCAGGGTGAATAGTCAACTGATGAGACCCAGTCCAGCTGTCTTGGATCAATCCTGCTTCTCCCACTGAATACTGATGCTCCAGCCTGCTGCAGCAAACCACTCGGAGAGCCTCCTGCTTTGAAGCAGCAGCTACAGAATCTAGGCCTCCCGTCTCCCCACCTCAGAGTGGATCCTGCCAAGTCAAAGGGGTGGCACATGGGTGGTGGTGGGGCGGGGGAGGAAGAGAGTTTTAACCAGCTGCTACTTAGGCCTGTACCCATCCTCTGGGTTATCGCCAGCCTCTAGTCTCCAGCTCTGTGAGTCCAGAACTCGTTGCTGAATCACAACTCTGTGAAGCTATAGACACCTTTAAAGTGAGGCTGTCAAGATGGAGGAGTGGGGAAAAAAACTGATTCTTTTTCAGGGGAGAGGTGGGAAAAAGGAGAGCAGGAGAACCCCATTGCCTGTAGGTCACAGGGAGCTACTGTTGCACTCCCACACAAGGTGCCACTGCAGTGCTTCTGGTGAAGATGGTCGGGTTAGTAATTCTTCAAGAAGTGGTAGCTATGTCAGAAGGAGAGCTTCTCTACATAGCACTGTCCACATGGGATCAATATAACTACATTGCTTAGTGGTGTAAAAAAGCAACATCCCTGAGCCACAAAGTGATGCCATGGGAAGTGTGTTCTGTAGCCCCGGCCTCTGTCCCAAAAGGGGTGGCTCTAGAAGTTGCACTGTGGAGCCATTGAGTTGGATGCACTGGGAGCCATGGTGCTAGCAATGCACCAAGGGTGGGTCTTTGATGTGGTAGGTATGTACAGTCCCAGTGATAGGTACTTTCTGTGCTACCTCCAGAATTTGCTTTCTAAGGGCTTGTCTGTGCTGACACTTATGGCAGCAAAACTTGTCACTCAGGGTGTGAAAAGAACACCCTGCTGAGCAACAGAAGTTTTGTGGCATATATGCCTATGTAGAGAAGCCCTTAGCTCAGAGTTCAGGTCTCAAGTGAGGAGTTCCCAGTAGGTAGAGTGTGGGGATCTGAAGCTTCGGGATTCTATTGACTAATCCTTTACTGAGCAATATACCCAGCCATGCCTCTGTCAATCCTCCAGGCAGCATGTAAACTGCAGCTGTGATTCCCAAGTGTGGTTCTGGGGGCCTCTGTTCTCCATTCCACAATGGCAATTCCACTCCCAGTGCTTTGGGCTAACCTGCTGAGTTGTTGCACCTACAACACATTTCAACCAAGCTTAGAGAAGTTGCAGGACGGGAGCCTTTCACATCTGTCAACACAGCAGACCTAGCTCCGGTCATTCCTGGAATCTGTTACAACATGATGTCTTTGCTAATCTTTGGGGAAGGGATGATGGGTTGCAACCAAGTTCCCAGTAAATGTACAGCCACGTCCCCCAACCTCCATCACCTTTCCTGATCAGTGACACCAGGCTCCATCTTGATACATGCAGTGGAATGTGAATGGGCCTGGGAGACTAGACTCCCTTCTAATCTTTCCCAGTGGTCCTTACACCCAGGCTGAGGTGCTGAATATATGTTTGGAGGGTGGGGGGCAGCAGAAGTGGTGCTGGCCCAGAAAAAGACCCAGGGCTCAGTGCGCTGTGACTTGGGACTTGAGCCTTGTACGTGCGCCATTGCCACAAGCGGCCCAGCGGTGGACCCAGGGCTTGGGTGCTGGGATTTGGGGCTTGAGCCCTGTAAGGCCAGTGCCAGCAATGTCCCTGGGGGGGGGGGGCAGTTTGCCTGGCCTGTACCTGCTGGTTGAAAACCAGAGATCCTCAGTTTCCAGGGCTATACCTTTGAACATCTCATGAGCTTGGTAGGAAGCAAAAGTTTACTTCTGTGTGTTAAATCTGTATCAAAATCTGAATCCCCTGTATTTTGTGCTGTGTGTTTCAGGGAACCATACCAGCAATCTTAGCTCCAGCTTTTTAAGAGTTCTGAATCACAACCCCATCATCCCCCACTCCTTACACCCGATAGCAAGCTATCATAGAGTGAGGCTTTCATTTCTGAGGGAGTGTGGGGCTGAGAAGTCACATCCAATTACTCAATTTCACCAGCCATCCTTGGGCATTAAAATCAAGGAGTCTTTCCATGGGCTCCAACAGACATTGGATTCAGGCACTTGTAAGGGGGATGAAGGATGCCCTTTGATGGGAGACTTGTTGCATCTTTCAGGTACCTACAGAGGCATGCCTGCTGTGCCCAGAGGGCATCATGCTGCTTATTATCAGTGTATATGGATGCTGATGTTTGCACAGTTTTTGTACGGTGTACTTTTTCCACCCTGAGAGTTGACTGCCTACTTTGTATAAATCTGTCTAACCGTAATGAAGAATAACTAAGCTGACTTTTACTGGCATTTGTTCTATAATCTCTCAAGGTGATATTAGAGTTCTGGACGCATATTTTTGGTTATATTTTATATTAAAACAGAGCTCCAGTTATAACATTAGTAGCCCACAGGAAACGGGTTATTTCTTAAGCTAAAGTGTTCTAGATGAAATGGCAGGATACATTTTTATATGTATGTGTTTCTCTGTCACCCACATGCAGAGGGACTGGAAAGCTCCCAAGTTTCTGAGTGGATTAGAACAGTAGGGCTACCCTGCAATCTAAGGTAGCATTGTGCCATGAATAGGTGTACCATAGCAGAGTAGATGTGGTGGCACAGGCTTCAGTGTGGGTTGTACAAGCACACCAGGGCCCCTGGGTGATACTGCATTGCTAGCCCATGCCACCCCACCTGCCTACCTGGCAACGTTTAGCCATGCTTGTTCATGTATGGGTCCTGTGCGATAATTGCACCGCACCTTGCACTGTAGACACGTGATCTTAGGCTATAGTTGTCTGTGAAAGTTTGGAAGTGTTGGTGTTCAGGGCCTGGGAAAGAACCATGACCCTCATCTGAGACATATGAACAAAGTACTTCCTCCAAAACCATCTAACTTCTTTTTATGTGTAAGGTTTCAAGATACTGAGGGCCTGGACTTTTCTTTGGAGGCTCCTTTAGTGGTGATTCCTTTCCTGCTGGTTACTCTTTCTTAACCATTTGGGCTTTTTGTTTTTTCGTTTGTTTTAAATCTTCGAGCTAATAGCACATATACACAAGTATTTTGGAGACCAGAACGTTAGGGTAACATTGTGCGGATCACACGCTCCCTGTGATATGAAGCATGAATAAGAAGAAATTCAAATAAGGGCATTTTTTTCTATTCTGTATATT
This sequence comes from Podocnemis expansa, assembly GCA_007922195.1. Taxonomy (NCBI): domain Eukaryota; kingdom Metazoa; phylum Chordata; order Testudines; family Podocnemididae; genus Podocnemis; species Podocnemis expansa. The sequence goes on from ML682090.1 coordinate 1,374,913, forward strand.
TTTGCAGCGACATTTCTATTTAAGAACTCATTAAAGTGCAGTATTTTTAAACGCAGAGTGTCTGGCTGTGAGTTGAATGGTATGCTCTAGTTAAACTAGTAGGTGTGGACTTAAACACTGAACACATGGGGTGACTCTCTGGGGCCTGTCCTCCTGCAGGAGGCCAGATTAGATTATCCTAATTGGGCCATGTGGTTTTAAATCTGTGAACCTGGGAGTTGAAGGAGTCTTCTGCCAATTAAAAATATAATAATCTAATGCTTACAGTGGTGCTTTATGGCCGTAGATCTCAATTTGACAATGGAAGTGAGTACAACTGTCCCTATTTCAAAGAAATGAAGACAGGGGACAGTTGAGAAGTGAGTTGCCTAAGGTCACCCAGCAAGCTAGTGGCAGAGTCAGGATTACAAGCTGGATTTTGAGAGCCCTTGTTTAGGGTTCTCTCTCACTTGCTGTAAAATCAGGAACCACTGAAACTGGGAAGGAGTGTGATCCAGGCGCTAGGACAGTGTGGGCTGTGGCAGAGCTGGGCCCTATTCCTAGCTCTGCCCTGACCTTGGGCAAGGTGCCTCATTTCTGTGTGCCTCAGCTTCTCCCTCTGTAAAGTGGCAACAGTGATGGCACCCGTCCTATGACTAGCACTCAGAGCCAGTATCCTTGTGCATATGTCCCAAAGCACAGTAAGCTCCTTCCTGTCATAGGGCCAGGAGCCCCCTAAGGATTTCGCCAGCAAGAAGGAGCAATGAGGGGCCCCATTAGGCTCAGCCCTCTGCGCTATCGGAATCTGCCCACCATAGGGTTACCAGACACCAAAGCTTGGAAGGGAGGACAGGGAAGTATGAAAAGGAGGACACTGGAGGACACATGGAGAAAATGTAGTATTAATGTCATATTCTTCTGTCTTTAGCGGGCCCTGGAATGCTTCCCCCTAAAAATAGGGTGTTCCAGGGCATTCCAGCATACTTGACCCCTGTAAGTAAAAAGCCAGACAAAATCATGTATTTTTAAAATGCCTGCCGGACAGAGGATGTGAAGGTAAAAAGGAGGGCATGTCTTCCTTTTGCCTGACCTCTGGTAACCCTAGCCCAGCGCAAGTCCCCTGGGACCAAAGCCACTTGAGGTTCAGGGTAGGGTTACCAGAGGTCAGGCAAAAGGAAGACATGCCCTCTTTTTCACTTTCACATCCTCCATCTGGCAGGCATTTTAAAAATCCATTATTTGTTTGGCTTTTTACATACAGGGGCTAAAGTTTGCTGGGATGCCCTGCACCACCCTATTTTTAGGGGGGAAGTATTCCGGGGGCCCTAAAAACAGAAGATATTCCATTAATGCTACATTTTCTCCAGGCGTCCTCCAATGTCCTCCTTTTCATCCTTCCCTGTCCTCCTTTCCATGCTTTGGTCAGGCTGGCTCCTAGGGTTACCAGATGTCAGGCTGGAGGACATGTCCCCTTTTTACCTTCACGTCCTCTGTCTGGCAGGCATTTTAAAAAGACATGATTTTTGTCTGGCGTTTTACTTACAGGGGTTTAAGTATGCTGGAACACCCTATTTTTAGGGGGCCCTAAAAACAGAAGACTATGACATTAATGCTACATTTTCTCCACGTGTCCTCCAATGTTTTCCTTTTCGTAGTTCTCTGTCCTCCTTTCCAGGCTTTGGTATCTGGTAACCCTAGGGCAGGGTGGCTCTAGGCCCCCACTCGGAGGGGCCCTAACCCAGGGGACCAGGGGTCCCCCTGCCCAGCAAGGGGGTGCCCTAAGCAGAGGGGAAGCCATAGCACCAGGACGGCGGGGCTGGGACCCACACATCGGGCGCAAGAGCTGGGCTGAAGCACACACGTGGGGAGGAGCAACGCGCTTTGGGCTCCTTCCGCCCCAAACCAACATGGCCGTGCGTTTAGCTCAACTTCCGCCCTTAGCCGTCATGGACGGCGCCCGCCGCGCACGGCCACTTCCGGTCTCACCCAAGATGGCGGCGGCCTGCACCGCCCCGCGGTAGCCGGAAGTGGGGTCCGCGCGGGCGGAAGTCCCGAGGCGGGGACTCGGAGGCGGGCCTGGGAGCGCCGTCGAGATCATGGCGGCGGGGCCCATCTCGGAGAGGAACCAGGGTAAATGGCGGCCGTGGCCCGGCCCGATTCCCCACGGCCTGTAGGGGATGAGGGGCGGGGCCTGCGCGCGGGGGGGATCTGCGGAACTCACTGAGGGAGGACTCAGGTGGTCGAGGCGCAGGGCTGGGACTCAGCTCTCCTGGGCTTTATTCCTGGCTCACCCTGCACCCGGGGCACGCTAGTTCTCCCCCCTCCCCTGCCTCAGTTTCCCCCGTCTGGAAAATGGGTGTCAGCAGTCATCCTCTTTGGGGGGTTGGGAGGGTTCAAGTGAGAAGCTCTGGGGCCTCACAAAGGCCCCACCGTGCCAGGGGCAGCAGTGGCAGGAGGTCACAGACTTGGTTGCAAAAGCCACAGAACAGCAGAAAAATGTCCTTGTTCAAACGATGCGATAACTAAAGCTTATGCTTCCGAGCTTGGGCTGTTTACTGCAGCGATCAGCCAGGGGATCTGTACCCTCACCGATACCTACTGGGGATATTTCGGTTTGAGCTGAGGTATCAACTTGTGTTGACTTGGCAATGAGGGGAGGCGGTTTGAGGAGGGCATGGTACCTTTGAAGGTGATTTAAGGGGAGTAAGTTGCTTGTAGTATGAGGGGTGGCCTGGTGGCTAGAGCACTGGACTGGCCCGTGGGACGCCTGGGTTCTCTTAGCCTCTCCTGACTGGCTTCAGGCTTTCCTTCTTTGTGCCTCAGTTTCCCCAGTTGAATAACGATAATGCTATCGACCGTCTTTGTAAAGCACTTTAAGAGCTACTGAAGGAAAATGTTAGCTAAAAACTAGGGATTATCTTCACCTCTTTGGAGCATGTCTGCACTTTAAATGACATCCTTATCTTTTAACATTCATTCATTGCATGGAAATGTACTTACTCGGGTGGAGTCGGTTGCATTAAGGGTCTAGTTTTGCAATGTTAAAGTCAACATGTGTTTTGGTTTTCACTATATGGACGTGAGCTTGAGTCCTTGGGGATCCTGAGCTGATCTCTGTGCTACAGTTCTTAACTCATGTGAAATGTTGAAGAGGTTACTCTCCAGATCCATGACTGATAATCTCCTTTTCCCACCTCTCAAGATGCTACGGTTTACGTTGGTGGCCTGGATGAGAAGGTCAGCGAGCCGCTGTTATGGGAGCTCTTCCTGCAGGCGGGACCCGTTGTCAATACCCACATGCCCAAAGATCGAGTCACAGGTCAACATCAAGGTGAGATGCTGACCATTCCCATCAGAGAGATGTGTCTGCACATTAATGTATCCGGAATGCATTTGTGCAAGCAGACGAACACCCTCTGCCAGCATGGAAAGGGTTAGAAATCCCATTTCTAGTTATTTTGCACGTCACTTATAGCAACAGTCAGTGTAGAATGTTCAGCCAGAACTGAGATAATTGTGGGGCATGTGGAAGATCCAGTTTTGGACCTGAGCCCCATAGTGCCAGGTGCTGTACAAATAGAGAACAGACAGTTCCTTCCACAAAGTGCTTGTAATCTAAGTTATTCTTCTGTGTTTGTTTACTTTGTGGATTTTGTTGCCACTTCCTCTAGGATGAAATACATACCACAGCTCATTATGTACGTTGTCTCACTTCACTTGTGACTTCAAAGTGTAAAAGCTTGTCTATGCACCAGGGATGCGCCGTTTACATTAAAATTCCCTTAAAAAGTGAGTTGGCTCCTAAAAAGGGGTTGAGGACAGCTAAGCTGGCAAACCTTCCTATGGGGTGGATAGTGTGTACCAGTAAGTGTTCTATAGCTTATGTCAAATAAGCTGTACACGGAAAAGGATTTTCTTTCTGGTATAACTTCATTTAAACTCAGATGTTTGCTGACACAAAAGTGTCATGTAAGGGTGTGATTCTTTCGTATTCCTAGCCAACATAGCAAGCTGGCAAAGTTTCTGAAGTGCAGGCCAGACCATAGTTAAACAGGTACAAATTCCTCTTTGGACGCTCATAACTGTTTAAGTCTGGTTTAGGTTGCAGGTCTGAATTACAGGTGCAAGCTAAACTGATAAGCCAGATTTAACTTGATATGAGCGTCCTCATGCTGCCTGCAGCAGTTTAAATAAATCCGTTATGTAATCACACCTTTAGACTGAACCAGCTTTGTGTCTAGACCAGGTTTTAGAAGCAGAGGGTGAGAAAAATCAAGAGATGCAGATGAGGAAGGAAGGCAGTCTAAAATGAACAAGGAGTCATGTGGCACTTTAAGACTAACAGATTTATTTTTCACATGAGCTTTCGTGGGAGAAAATGCCACCTCATCAGGTAAGTTCACCCATCTTCGAAGCATCTGATGAAGTGGGATTTTCTCCCACAAAAGCTCATGCAAAAAATAAATCTGTTAGTTTTAAACTGCAACATGACTCCTTGTTTTTTTTTTGCAGGACTAGACTAACATGGCTATCCCTTTGGAAATAGTCTAAAATGAGATGGAATAGAGAAGTTGGTGTGTAGAATAAGGTGGTTCCAGATTCTGGGTGAGTGGGTGAGAGTTTATCTGTCTGCCGGGGCTTGGTTGGCCTCCTCAATCATTCCAGCTGCTTTTAGATAAGCAGGGAGAAGAGAGATGATTTCAGGAAGAACTGCAGAGGAGGACTCTTGTATCAACAGTGGAGAAGTGACGAAGGGGTCGGAGATCCATCAGAGGATGGGAGGTGGGCAGGGAGAGAATGTGCCAGTAGCTGAATATAAAACAAGCAAGGAGTTCTGTGGCACTTCAAAGCGTCTGAAGTGGGATTTTCTCCCTTGAAAGCTCATACAATAAATAAATTTTTTAGTTTTAAGTGCTGCAGGAGTCCTTGCTTGTTTTGCTGAACTAGACTAATGTGTCTACCTCTTTGGAACTTGAATATAAAAGGCTCTGTTTGGGGGTGTGTGTTGCAGGTTATGGGTTTGTGGAATTCCTCAGTGAGGAAGATGCAGACTATGCCATTAAAATCATGAACATGATCAAATTGTATGGGAAGCCGATACGCGTAAACAAGGCCTCAGCCCACAACAAGAACCTGGATGTGGGTGCAAACATCTTCATTGGCAACCTAGACCCAGAGATCGATGAGAAGCTGCTGTATGACACCTTCAGCGCCTTCGGGGTCATCCTGCAGACGCCCAAGATCATGCGGGACCCTGACACAGGCAACTCCAAGGGTTATGCCTTCATCAACTTTGCCAGCTTTGATGCCTCCGATGCCGCCATCGAGGCCATGAATGGACAGTACCTGTGCAACAGGCCCATCACAGTCTCTTACGCCTTCAAGAAGGATTCCAAAGGGGAGCGGCACGGCTCTGCTGCTGAGCGACTGCTGGCTGCCCAGAACCCCCTCTCGCAGGCAGACAGGCCCCATCAGCTGTTTGCAGATGCTCCTCCTCCTCCATCAGTACCAACCCCTGTTGTCACGTCCATGGGGCCAGGTGTGAACCCGCCAGGTAAGCATATCCATGTGGTGCTTTTTGTGCTGGCAGGAAACTCTCTGGCTGCAAGTGTCCAAAGTCTAGAGCAGGGGTCTCAAACTCAAATCACCACCAGGGCCACATGAGAACTAGTATGATAGCCCAAGGGCCGCACCACTGAAACCTTTTCATACAATGGTATTGCAAATATTGATAGTGATAGTGTCGTTGCGGGTTGCAAGAAATAACTTTAGAATCTGCATGCAGCCTTCAGGCCACAAGTTTGAGCGCCCTAGTCTAGAGGGACCCTTCCCAGAAGGCCTTGATGGGGGTGCTGTGCTGCAGAGAGTGGTTTGGGTGACTCACTAGGGGGTGCTCTGATCTGGATCATGGCTGAAGCCTTGATTCAGAGCTGACCTGCCTGGCTGCAAACTCTGCTTCTCCATCGTAAGCCTTGTTTCCTTAAGGTGCTTTCAGACTGGTTGCAGTTTTCCCTACCATGCTCTGGGGTAAAGGTGGCCACTGGTCCTCTGTGTGGTTGGCCACATGTTCCACTTTCCACTTTACCTAAGAGGTCTGCAGGTAGCAGGTGATGATCCCAGTCAGCATTCGGAATGGAGTCTGGACCTCCCCCATCCTCCCCTTTTTCCTGTTTTTGCCTGCCACTGACTGGCTGCCTGACCTTGAGCAAATCGCTTAATCCATGCTGCAGCTTTTCTACCTGTAGAGTGGGGGTACGATGCTTGATTCAGGGCACCAGAGGGTTATTTTGAGACTCTCCATTTAAATGCTTTGTAGAAAGTTACTGGCTTTGTGTACTGTTTGAAATCACTGAAGCAATGAGGCCACTGCTGGCACTCCTTATTTGGCACAGATGAGGCAGGCTCTTAACATGGCCACTGGAAAGCAAGATCTGGTAAAGCAGGTGAAATGTGGGCTCTCAAACAGCATGTAGAGCCTGCTGGGACTTGCCCACACTTTTTCAGTGGACCTGTGGCTGCTGTGGAGCCCATTTTGTTCTAACCCCTCTCTCTGGCTTGTGGATGCTGACCCAGGTGATAAAAGCTTCTCACTGACTGTTCTTCCTTTTCAGGCATGCCACCCCCAGGGTCCTTTCCTCCGCCAGTGCCTCCCCCTGGAGCTATGCCCCCAGGAATGCCTCCTGCCATGCCACCTCCACCAATGCCACCAGGTGCAGGTGCCCCAGGTCCGCCTTCAGGAGGGACTCCCAGTGGAGCGCATCCTCCTCATCCACATCCTTTCCCACCTGGCGGGATGCATCATCCAGGTAGGTATCAGAGAGACTGTGTAGCGTATTATACAGAGAACTGAACAGATATCTGGGGAATGTATTTCTGTTCCTGCCTCTGCCTCTTATCTATAGAGCAAGTCTCTGCCATGCTCTGTGCCTCAGTTTCCTCATCAGTGAAAAGGGGTGATATCCTCTGCAAAGTGCTTTGAGATTGACTGATAAATGCTAGATAAGAGCTGGAGATTTCAGGCTTGCTTGCTCTGTGATCTTATGAATGTACCACTTCCCTGTTCTAGAGTGGGGACCAAACGGATGTCTAAGTCAGGGTCAAGTGATTTAAATCAAAGTAATTTTCATAAATCATTCTTTTTAAAATCATTTGATATCTCTCTGTATTTTAAATCATTTGACTTAAATCAAGTTGAGGCTTTGTAAATTTAATATGAAATGTATGTGGTTTGAACTGTACATTTAGATTTATGACCTGAATTATAAATGCTGGTTTTATGCTGTCACTGGTAAGGGTGAATTTTACCCCCCAAAAAAATAACACTGCACAACCTCCCAAACAAACAAAAAAAAGCCACCTCCCAAACTTTAGAAATTAAAACTGGTCCTGTAGGTGTTTAAGTAGGCACACATCACTTTCCTCCTTGGAATAGTTCTGTTGACTCCATTGGGATTGCTCATGTGCTTTCAGATTAAGTGTTTGCTCAAATGTTTGCAGGATCAGGGCTAAAATTTTATTTTTAGTTTTTTGGGGGTTTTTTTTTTTTTTTTTTTTTTTAATCTGAGTGGCTCAAAATCCTTATGTCGAAACAAAATTTCTTCAGTGTTGATATTGAAAAGTGATGGTGTTTCTGCGCTGCAGAACTTGTGTTGGTGTAGATGCAGTGTATACCAGCAGGAGGAGTTTTTCTGTCAACGCAGGAACTCTGCCTCCCTGAGTGAGGTTAGTTAAACCAGCGGGAGCTCTTTGCTGTCAACATAGATGCATCTGCATTGCAGTTTTGTCAGCATAGCTGGGCTGCTTGGGGGCGTGGTGGTCTCACACCCATGACCAATGTACCTGTGGCAGCATGAAGTTTTAAGTGTATGTCTTCATCAGAAAGGCTCCAGCAGCACAACTAAGTGACAGGCGGGATTCTCTTGTTGCTGTAGCAAATCCACCTCCCTGATGGGCAGTTGCTAAGTTGATGGAGGAATTCTGTTAACCTAGCACTGGCTGCACCAGAGGTTCGGTGAGCTTAGCTGTCTCTCTCAGGATGAACGGCTTCTGATTGCTGTATTAAGTGTCTAGCAGCTGTAGCGTATATGACATAGACCATGGGGGACAAAATTGGATCACAGCTAGGTGCCAGCCATTTTACTTTTGGTCACCAGAGGATGCTCCTCCATTACATTTCTGCAGTGGAGCTGGGCAACAGGCTACTAAAACTGGTCACCATGGTGACCAGAAACAGACTTGTCGAGGCCTGGCATAGACATATGCAAAGTTATCGTGACTTTTATATTTTCATTCTAAAACAATCAGAAATAGCATGATGTTTGGCTCCATAAGTCCATATTTAGCCTCTTACAGATGTGAGTTTTGTAAAGCTTTGTGATTTAGGCACATAAGCACCTGATGGACAAGAGCAGCCTAGTCATAGCCTTCCAGCTTTTTTGATTGGGGAAGTTCAAAGTATGAGAAGATGGCAGAGGTTGCCAGCCCAGTGTGAACTATTTACTTACCAGTTTTGCATGAGAGTTTAAGGCATTCTTTTAGTAAGGGTGTTAATGAGACTCTGCACTTGTCTTCTGCGGCATGGATGAGCATTTCAGTATGAAACTCTGTGTGTAAAATTTGAAATGCTGCTAAAGAAACAAGGGCACAAATATAAGACAGGAAGAAAGTAAAGAACTAGCAACATGGAGATGGAAAAAATTGATTTAAAAAAGTAATCTTTATAAAATCTTACCCACCCTGCTCTAAACTGCAAACTCAGCTTTACCTGTTTGCTTGTCACATCTGTCCCTTAGCATCTGATTAGGAAGCTTTCTATAATTGCAGGTATGTCTGGTGACAGGTGGCTGCTGTCTCCAGTTACACATTGGGTTACAGTGCTTTAATGTAGGTGGTTACATACAGCAGTATCATATTCTTGGTGCTGCCCTGTGCAGGTGTGTTCGGGCACTTGGATTTCTGCAAAAGAGGACAAGAGAATACACAGTGCTTTGTTTTGTTTTTTTAAAATGGTTTTTCCCCTCTCTTCTTTTCATCCTGGGGTCTGTCCCCACCTTACTCCTTTTCAGTTTGTTGTGGGGATAACTGGGTCATGCTGGTACCACTCACCGAGGGAAATTCTCAAATCCATTGGCTGTGTGCTGGCTCCTCTTAAAAATGAGCCTGGAAAATGCAGCTGGTGGCTGTTATCCACTTCTCTGGCTTTCCCATGCTGGAAACTGAGGATGACACCTTAGATGATGTGTATTATTAACTACACCAAGTTTCTTGGTTGACTGTTTTTAAATTAAAAGAGAAAGGCAGAGCCAGAATCAATGGCTGGCAGCTAATGGCAGATTGGAAATATGACATGTTAAAAAGGAGATTCACCCCTGGCAGATTAACAAACTCCCAAGGGAAGTGCTGGCTTCTTCCTCTCTAGGTCCCTAAATCTAAACTGGGAGCCTCTCTGGAAGAGATGCCGTAGCCAGACACAAGTCATTGTGGTGAACCCAAGGCTAGCTGGTAAAATTCTTTGGCCTGTGCTGTGCAGGTCAGATTTGATGAGATATTGAACCGTTCTGGCCTTAAACTCTATGGTGCAATCCTCTCACGTACTGGAATGATGGTCACTGTAGTGGCTAGTGAAAATGCTGTTGGGGCCAATCCCATCCCCATGCCCAGGGCTAATGGTTGCCTTGTGCTCCTCTAGTCCTGTCCAGCTGCTCATGTGTTCAGTGCGCTCACCACTTGGTTTCTAATCAGCTGCTTCGGGTGCTTGGGTGAATGTTAAAAATGTCTCATTCTTCTTTCTAGGGATGCCACCCATGCAGGTGCATCACGGACCACCCGGGATGGGACAGCATCATCCTGGGCCACCGGGATCAGGAGGCCAGCCCCCACCCCGCCCACCCCATGGCATGCCCCACCCTGGACCACCCCCCATGGGCATGCCGCCCAGAGGGCCCCATTTCGGGTCACCCATGGGTAAGTGGCAGCTGTGAAATGGGTTGTTTATGAGCCAGAGTGGGTGGGCACCAGCTGGAGTCAAGGGTTTAAGATCAGCCCAGGCCTGTGGCTAGTTCAGTGAGGGATGTGGAAAGGCGAATTGAGGTGGGGAATGGTGGCTGGCTGCGTCACAACCTTGGAGGCCAGCCCTGCACTCTGAACACATTCTCTGGGTGCAAACTGTTGAGAAGGGGAGCCCGACACACCTTCCTCTGAGTGATGCTGTGTGGCTTAGCAGATCAGGGGACTCGGAATCAGGGCTCCTGGGTTCAAGTCCTGGCTCTGCTACTGACTTGTTGTATGACCGTGGCCACATTTCCCAGCATCCACCTGCCTTCTCCATCTGTCAGGTGGGGTTCCTTTCAGATCCTTGACTGAGAGCTGCCTGAGGACGATGATGAAGGGCTTCCCCCGAGGTTTCCCAGCTAGACAGGGATTGAGCAATAAAGTCCCTCTTCTCTGGTCCTCCTGGCAAAGTGGGAGGGTTGTGGCTCGTGTCCCTTCTGCGCTGATCCCTGCTGCAAGAGCAGCAGGAAATCGGGCGCAAAGGCAGGGTCTCAAATAGCTGCTTGATTCACGGACCTTGGGTCTTCCAGCCATTCAACTGGGGGACGCTTAACACTGTGGCACTGCGTGGTGATGATGTGATGCTGTGTGGATGTTCAGTATCAGGCTGTTCTGCATCTTTCTTTCCCAGCCCTTTGTAGCCGCTGGAAGCACCATGCAGGCATCCTGATACAGTAGTTGCGTCACCCTGACCGTCATTTCAGTGGCTGGTTCTCTCTGCTGAGACCAGACCATGCCCAGCCTGATACTCCAGAAACCCCAAGCCAAAGGGCCTGGCTCTGATCAGCTAATTGGCTTGAAAATCCATTTGTGGCTTGTGGGGCCTGAAATTTCTCTCCCAAGGGGCTTATGTGGCTGAGCCCCGGAATTAGAGCAGCTGCCTTTGCTTTCTTCGGCTGGTGTTTAATGTCACTATACTCTGTCCTTGCAGGTCACCCAGGCCCCATGCCTCACCACGGGATGCGTGGGCCACCTCCATTGATGCCACCCCATGGTTACAGTGGTCCCCCTCGCCCGCCACCCTATGGCTACCAACGGGTCCCTCTGCCACCTCGTCCTGCCCAGAGACCCCCGGTGCCACCTCGTGGGCCATTGCGGGGACCTCTACCATAAACGCAGCCACCTCAGAACCTGGCCATCAGAAGAACCTTTCTGCTATGAATTCTCCTCTCTCCCATCTTAGATTTTGGTTACTATTTGGACTAAAATCCCTGAGAATAAGAAGCAAGATGAGAGCCATCATTGTTTTGTTTCCCCTGTGAAGCCCCCACTTTTTCTTTTAACATTGTTACTTTTGTTTTTTCCTCTCCCTTGCTCTTATTGCCATCGTAACATGATTTTAGTGAGATTTTTTTTTTTTTATGTGAACCAATTAAGATTGGCTGTTTGCAAATAAAAACCTTGGGCATTGCCCTTTGAGGCTGGTATGTTTTTTTTTTTAATCTTTGTGTTCCACAGCCTGCTGGCCCTCGCCCCATCTTTTGAGCAGACACTAGGGCTGGCATTCATTGGATCCCAGCAACAGATGGAGACTCTCGTGTGATGATTTGCATGCTAGAATCCTGTCCTTGCATCATTGTTCCCTCAGGACTTGGTTGGCAGTAAAGGTGAAGGCCTGGTGTTGCTGGCATACTGCTTCTTTGTCAAAGCATCTCAAAGCATTGCTCTATTAGCCTGCCACATGCAGATCTACAAACCCAGCTCAGTCCCAGCCAGAAGGCCCACTGCCTGGTCTAGCCCTGGGCTGGTCTCTGAGTGCTGAGCGGACAGTGGCTGAAGGCAGCAAATAATGTTGGTGTCAAAAGCAAATAGTCTCAAGAGTTGTTTCCCCAAGTCATGCAGCCTCTTCCCTTTTAAGTCTTAAAAACGTACAGGCAGTCATCCTGGGTCAGACCAATAACAACAAGAGTTCTGTAGCACCTTAAAGACTAACACATTTCTTTAGGCATAAGTTTTTGTGGGCTTCAACCCACTTGGATCAGACCAGTGGTTCATCTAGCCCAATATCCTGTGTTTTGACAGTTTCTGGTGCTAGTTGCTTCAGACAGAGTGAATGGAACAGTGCAGTTTATTGACCACTTCATCCAGTCCTGGGTTTTGGCAGTCAGAGGTTTAGGAACATCCAGAGCATGTGGTTGCATCTCTTTGTCTTCTCAGTTAAATGAGTCTGGCTTGGTTAAGTAAAGGCAAGGAAGAGGAGGAATTATTTAGGATGATAAGAGCTGGTTGGGAACAGGAATTTCCATTTTACAGGGAGTTCTGCCCTTGGAAACAAAAATCATTCCATTGGATCCAAAATATCCCATAAAATGAAAATTCAGATAAACTGATTTGAGCCCAGCAAATGTCCTTGCTAGGATGGAAGTGTGGTGTTTTTTACTTTAATTATTATATTGAAATATTTTAATTTATGAGACAAATAACATTAAAAGTTAATACAGTATAAAACTGTAAGCAGCATTGGTCAAAACACTGTCCAAAAAAAAAACAAAACAGCTTTTTCTCATCAAGCTGGGTTGAAATCAGTGCTTTCCTCTGAAACACTTAAACAAAACTATTGTGGGCTTTTTCTGACAAAGTCGTCCCTTGTAAATTTTGTGACCAACCCTCATTCTAGCCAGCCACAAAACTAAGCCTGAATGTTGAGATTCTAGCCTTGCTCAAAACTAGAGCACATGGAGTAGCTGAGTGCATATACTTCAGGAAATAATTACTGTCATTTCACAGGGCAGGTGCTTTATTTCCAGTGTAAAGCGCTCAATTTGCTGGAACCTGTATAAGCGCATGGCATTAGGGAGTCTGAGAGCTTTGCCTAACACAGTGCTTCTCAACTGGTGTGCCTTGAGAAATCTCCAAGTGTGCTGTGAAACTTTGTACACAGGTGATAAAAATCAATGTAAAACATTTTCATCCTAAACAATAGTCTATCCAATCAAAATTACAACTCATAAAACTCCTGAAAATTTATCAAAAAGGAAGTATCGGTCTTTCCGTTCTCAAACATGAAGATTCTAAAGAAAGGTTGTAAATATTATATTTATGGGCAACCAATTCAGCTGAAAAAAGTAGATGTGCCGTGGAATTGTGTCTCATTGAAGAGCTATGTCACTGAAAAGGTTGGGAACCACTGGCCTAGCAGAACGCTTTTGTACTCTCAGCTAGTGAGACTCCAACTCTTATGCCACTTGAGTTGGACTCCAGTCTCTCATCTTAGCCCAGCTAATGATGTGCTTCAATCCAGGACATATGTAGGGATGTGCTTTTCACCCCTCCTTTCACAGCTCATGTCTGGTGTCTTTGCAGTCAGTATCTCCTTGAGATAAGAACTCTTGGGTGATAATGTCTTGACCGGGATAAAAGCAGGTGGGTTTATTGATGTCTTCCAAATGATGGAGCTGGTTTCTTTCTGATTTGCCTTGCTCAGCTGTGTCTGTCACCTAGGACATTAGAAATCTAATTTACTTCTTGCTGTTGTCATTTTGCACTTTGCTCAGCTTGTGTGATGGAAATAGGCTAGTCAGCTTCCCTCTTGTTTATGGTCTGTGTCTGATCAATTACACTTTCCGGATCCTCTGCCTAATGTCTGCTTTGCAAACGCTGCAGGTGCTGTTCTGTATTCTTTGATCCTGTTTCCATTTGACTTTGTAAAACAGAGAGACCTTTATCTCAGATGGATTTATTATTGCTCACATTAGGATGAGGCCCTAACCCAAGATCAAGGCTGTGCTGTCTTGGGTGCCTGCACAAACACGGAATGAGGGAGAGGCTGTGCCACAGAGCGCTTCCAATATAAATGGAGAAACTAGAGAGGGAGAGGTCACAGTGGAGAAGCAACTCCATGTGAGCACTCAGTGCCATTCAATGCAAGTGCTGGATGCATAAATGGGAGTTGGGATAGAGAAGGGTTTCATCCCTGTCTATGACAGTGATGAGCTGGATTCTGGAATGCTGCATCCAGTTCTGGTGTCCATGTTTTAAAGAAGATGCTGGAAAATTCAAGATGGGGCCAGAAAGGGTGAAAAAAGTGATTCCAGGCCTGCAGAAAACACCTTACAGTAAGAAACCTTTAGGGTTCAATTGGTTTAGCTTACCAAGAAGAGGCTTGAGCATTGCTTGATTCAAGTGTGCAAGTCCCTGGCTGGGGGGAAAATACTGGATAGTGAAAAGAGCCTCACAGCTAGTGGAGAGAGTTTGAATAAGACTCAGTGGCTGGAAGCTGAAGCCAGAGAAATCCCAGGTAGGGCCAAGGCACCAGGGAGCATGTTTAACTACTGGAACAACATACCACAGAAAATGGTGGCTTCTCTGTCTCAACATTTTCAAATCCAGTCTGGAGGCCTTCCTGGAATGAAACAATAAGCTATTGGGTGAAATTTAATAGCTCAGTGCAGGACTCAGTGGTCCATTCTGGCCTTAAACTCTACTAAGAAGTGACTTGTGCAAGGTCACTCGGTGGCACAGCTAGGAAAAGAATTTGGCTTTCACAATCCAAGAATGGTGCCTCTACCTGATCCTAAATCTCGTCTCTTCTAAGAGATCCAGGGGTAGCAACATTGTGCTAATCGCTGGCCAGAGACTACGAGGAGCAGGAAGGCATTTCAGCTGTCAACTTTACATATATATGTTTAATTTAATGTTATAGAGAACTATTTGAACATAAAAGTCAAAACAACTCAGTGGAGGTATGGTTTGTGCCCTGTCTCTGACTGCAAGATTAGACAAAGCTTTGCATTGCTGTATCTTTATAATTTTCCTGGCTCCTCTAGCAAATTCACTGTGATCACACAAGGAAGCTGTTAATTGGGAAAGTATAAAAGTGGAGCTGCTGTATAGAAAGTTTCACACCTCCCTTGACAGCTAGAAAGTGGTGAGGGTGGAGGCTGACTGCAGCCAATCTTCCATCTAGGGAAGAAAGATTTAAAAGACTCCATTTGAAGATAGGAAGAGACATGGCAGCTGATTCACCTGATGCTTAAAGGGACTGTCATCGTGAAACCCCAGACATGAAGAAGAGCTTTGTGTGAGCTTGAAAGCCTCTCTTGCCAACAGAAGCTGGTCCAGCAGAAGATATCACCTTTCTCAGCTAGAAATCTAGTCAGTTCCAAAAGACGTGTCAAAGTACTTCCAGGCCCAGGTACTCCTCCTGTCAGATTTTGTGCGTTTATAATGTTTCCCTGGAAACAACTGTTTCTCTCCTTCCTGTTTTGTGAGTGATCTACCTGAAATTCAGGCAGTGGTTGTAGTGTTGATAGCACAAGATAAATAGAGTAATATTTTCTTTAATCTGGTTTGTTTCTAGAGCTCTTAAGTTTTAATTAGCACACAAAAAAACTTTATTTAAAAAAAAATCCAGGTAAGTTGTCCTTCACTTTAAGGTCCAATTAGAACCAGAAAAACAGAGTTCACAGCGTGGGGGGAGGAAGAAAGAAGTAATGTTGCTTTCTGAATCCCCATTGTTCCCTTTAAGGAATGAACAAAGCATCTGACGAAGTGGGATTTTCTCCCACGAAAGCTCATGCAAAAAATAAATCTGTTAGTCTTTAAGTGCCACACGACTCCTTTTTTTTTTTTCTAATTGCTGACAGGGCAGCCTTCTGAGAGCTGCCCACTTGTTCTGCATCCTTCCCCAGGGGTGAAGCTTCTGCAATTGGAAGGTGATGGTTTTGCTTATGCACAGAGCAGGATCTGGGCCAGCTGTCTTTCCTATTGCTGTATCTGCCCTTGCAAGGAGTTTTTATGATCTGTGTCATGGTGTCAGGCCTCATGGTCCTAGGTGCTGCATAAATGCATTCAGGATGTTCCCTGCCCCAAAGAGTTTAAAAAAGAAGAGACAACAGCTGGATACAGAGAGGTGGGGAGGTATAAGGAAGCAATGCAATTATCCTGACCCATATTACAGGCAGAGGGCTCAGCACATGAGCTGTCTGGTTCCGTTCACTGTTTTGTAGGCAAAGGACAGTTGTGAGGTGGGATTTGAAGGGACCTAATGAGAGAGTTTTGTGAGTGGTTTTAAAAAAACTTGGATTTTTATTTATTTCTTATCAGAGGAAATTAGGATCCCTGCTGCTGCCTTGACTACAGGCTAGTCATTTTCCATCCATCATTAGTAAGACCTTAAGAGGTCTGTTGCAGAGACCTTGCTGTGCATACAGGAAAACAGTTGCCTAAAAGGTCTGAGGAAGGGATAGGGAGTCAGGACTCCTAAGTGCCTCTATTTCTGGCTTTGCCACTCTCTGACTTTCTGTGTGACTGGCTTACACCAGTGCCCCTCTTTGCCTCAGTTTCCCCACCTATCATACAGGGACAACAAGAACCAATTCACAGTCATGCCTCCTTTGTGGAGCAGAGTTGTGATGTGGAAAAGGGAAGGAATTATACACTTGTGTCCGACACCAGATGTGTCTGCTTAGGAGCTAGCTATCAAGTTACACTTGCACTTGATGGCCCATCCTCCAGAGAAGCTGGCTTTTAGGTGCTGAGCTGAGAAGGTGCAGAAGTAGTTGGTGAGTGTGACCCTCTGTGTGGACCACATTTTGAAACAGGCTGAGCATCTGTGACTACCTTTGGGAGTTTGCCTTTTCTCCTCTGTGCTTTTGCTTTGTGTTGCTAAGGCCTGTTTCACATTGTGCTCTTTTAACTAGCCTGGTATAGTTAAAGTGGGACAACGCCCTTGTTGTGGCTGCAGTTGCTGCACATTGCAATATGGGAAGGGAATAAGTTGTACTGGTGCAACTGTGTCCAACCCAGGAGTAGCACAGGTGTAATTGTTACAGTCCATTACCTTCAGGGGGAGACAATAGCAGGGACTAAATTACTCTGAAATCTAATCTTCTCGGAAAAAAATAGCACAAGAACCCATGAATGGAAGTTAATTTATCCAGCTTCAAAATCGGGAATAAGGGACAAATCTTTAAGTGTGAGGGGAACTTTACTACTGGAATAAACTGCCTTGGGAAGCAGTGGCTTCTCCATCTGTTGATGGCTTCAGATGCAGACAAACACTGTCTGCCTTTCTGGAAGTTATGCTTTAATTAAACACAAATTATTGGCCTTTATGTAGGGGTAGCTGAATGGAATTCCCTGCCGTCTGTTCTATGGGAGGTAAGACTAGGTGATCCCTTCTGGCTTATCTGCAAATGTTACTGTGCACCCCACCTTAGAATCTATGACCATGTAGTAAATTTTCTTTATCAGACTTGAATTAGCCACCCTTTAATTAATCTGCAGCACCTCTCTGCCTGTGTAATGGACTCCTCTTCCAGAGTTACTTGCTGTCCAATAATTTATCTCTACTCCAGAGCCCAGAAAAGAGCAGAGATAAACTTCAGTCACAATAAACATGGGCTGGATGCAAAGTCTAGTAAGTCTGCATGTGCCTCCCATTTCCCCCATCTTTGATGTATCAGGTCTGTGCTCCCCAGCCTTTAATATCATATTGAATATCCTTTGCAATGCAGGGCTCAGATCAGCTTTACCAGTCCAGTGTTCTCCCATAACAGCCCTTTTCCTTACAGTCATGGCTGTTGTTGAGGCTGATAAACAGGTTGGCTTCCCCTGTCTGTATTCCTCAGTTCTGAGAATCCAAAATCCCACACAATGACATCTCTGAGAGGGCCTCAGCACTAGGACAAAGGCAGCCTATAATTTGGTGCCATTTACTGTACGGCTGGATTTAATTTCACAGCCTGCCACTCAGGGAGGTGGTTGTTACGGCTACAAAGAGATTTGGCAAGATGAGAGGGAACTGATTCTTCTCAGACTGAGCCTGGCTGAAATTGATTCTTCCTTCCTGTCCTACCTCCAGCCCCTTTCTCTGTGAGGAAATGAAGTGCTGGGTGGGGTGAGTTTGTGGGGAGGGGAGATATCACGGTGATCACTGGACGATGGGGATCCCTTTGAAGCCTCAACAGAGCACCGCCCAAGGACTGAAATCCCTCCTGCTCCTATTAGGGCATGAAGACTGAGTCATTGTCTGTAGGGAGCCGGCCTCCTTGTTGCTTAGCCAGTCCCTGATAGAAGAAGCGCTTCAGGCAGCCCTTTTCACTCCTCTATAATCCCGCTTTTGTTATGTAAGTATGGTAGGGTAGCCCCTAGAGAGGCTGAAGTATCATTGTGCTAGTTGCTTTCTTGAGACAGTCCTGCCCTGCCGCAGAGCTTAGGGCCATATTCTGAAAAATAATTAGTTGGCTAATTATCATTGAATTTAACGGCACCTTTGAAAAATATGGCCCTCATAATCCAAGAAACAGGATTATTATGCCCATTTTACAGATGGGGACCCAAGGCGGTCTGTTGGGTGCCCCGCCTGAGATGCCATCAAAGGCTCTGATGCTCTACAAGGGGTGAGGACACACCATATGGAGTGCAGGGGGCTCCTGTAAAGCAACTTGGATTAGATCACCACACTTGCTAGTTGCTTATTGAAACTGGGCTAAGCGACTTTCTCCAGATCACACAATGTGTGTGGCAGAACCAGGAGTTGAACACAGATCTCACTGGAGGCAGGAACCCTCTCCTTGTACAGCACCTAGCAGCCTGGGATCTTGATACACCACTGGAGCTCGGAGGTACTCTTATAATATTCCTAATAGTAAAAATGTAGTATCTTACACAACTGGGACCTGATCTTGGCTGAGGGTCCTAGGCGCTACAGAGGGACACAGTCATTAATAAATCATCCAAATCCCATTCCAGCATTTCCACATCCTTTAATGGCAGCGGATCTATACAAATGGCCTGAGCCCTGTGTTTAATCTGCAGGGCCACTGAATGTGTCTTTTTGGAATTTATATGCCATAAATAAGAATGGAAGGAAGAGTAATAAAATGCAGCTTCAGTTTCTGATGATAAAAGCTTCTTAGGGGACTATCAGGATGGTTAATAAACAGCCTAGAGTATGAGATGGGACAATGCGTCTGCCTTTAATAGGCTTCTCTGCTGCTTAGATGCATTAAAAATGGGTTGTAGGAGAGTAGACTTGTTGGGTTTTCATTTTATTTACTGGAGCAGACCCTGGGAGAAGGAAAGCTGTAGGCTTGACTAGCTGGCTCTGTCCAGGGCATCCTTTGTCTCAGTTATAGCCTGTTTCACCTGCGTAACTGGTGGCAAAAGAGATCATTTTATTGTCCGGGTAACTTTGGGGGCAGGGGTGTATATGCGCTTTGAAGGGCAGAGTGTGGTTCTGGCAGAGAAGCAGGGTTCCCAGCATTGCTTGCAACAGAACTCAGGTGTCCTGAATTCCCCATCGCTGCATCAAATCGCTAGACCCTCTGCCCTTCCAATTAGATGTGGAACCCGGAGGACTTGACTCCATATGCCTAGATTAAAGCACTCGCCCACACACGCTTTTAAATCAGAAATAGAATGGAGCTGACTTGAGGGAGAAAATCTATTTATACAAAAATCAATTTCTTAGGCCTGTCCCTTTCCTCACAGCCTCTTCCCCACTACTGCTGTTTCAGATCCTGACAGCAGCAAACACTAGTCTCTGGGCCCTGCCATGAGGTTGGTAATGCCACTCACATCTGATACCCTGGAAGAAAAGATGACAGAGCCGTCTGCAGTTTAGGATTTTATTGTTAGCATAGAGGCTGTGCATCGTGAAGGAGCCCATTCTGTGATTAAAGGCTAGTGTTCGAACTACGTTTATATGTATCTGTCCCTAATGTCATCAGAACCTCAAAGGGACTATGTGGTGTATGGGAATAGCTTGGGTGATATCCCTTTAAATAGTTGGTGAGCCTCACCAGTGGCACTCATTGCATTCCCAGAGTTTGGAAGTTACTAGAAACCACTCAGGGCTACATTGTATGGGTGCTCCTGGAGGGCTTGCCGACTTTAACCGCAAATCAGCCGCAATCTGGCTCTCTTCTCACTTAAACTGGCTTCCCCTGACTCCCTTCACTGAAGTAGATGAGTGAGGAACATCCCCCTGGATATGTGAGATCAGATTTAGAGCCCTGTACAGCAAAAGGACTTTTTGCCATCTGTTTGACTTGGCTGGTGACTTGGTCTATTAATTGCTATGCTGCATACTGAGTCCGGTAGGCAGGGAGCAGGGCTGGCTCTGTTGTGAGGCAAGAGACAGACATGGTTTCAGGTGACAATTCTTAGGGGCTTCTGCCTCTTCAACTCTTTCCTGTTAGTCAACCTGCAGTTTAAGTCATGTAGGCAGAGTGCACTTTAAATCCCTCTGCAGGCAGATGCTGGAGATTTATGCACTTTGGAAAACCATCTTCAACCCCATGAATGAGATGGGGGAGGGCATCAAATCAGAATTTGGCTTGGGGCACCACAACCCTTTCAGGCGGCCCTGGCAGGGAGGGTACCTGCTCTGAGGTGCTGGCTGGGCCCATGTAAGGAGTGGGTTGTAACAGCAAAGGAGCAGAGCCTGAGCATGACAATTCAGCAGGTGGCTTGACTGATAGATTTTTAAGACCAGGTACTTGGACCTCCAGCATGGTGCAGGCCAGAGAATTTCCCTCATTGTCCAAGATCCAAAGGGGGCAGCCATGTTAGTCTAGTTTATTAAAACAAATAAACAAGGAATCCTGTGGCACTTAGAGACTAGCAAATATATTTATTGCACAAGCTTTTGTGGGAGACAAATCCCACTTTGTCATCTTTAAAGCGTCTGACGAAGTGGGATTTTGCTCCCATGAAAGCTCATGCAATAAATATATTTGTTAGTTTTTAAGTGCCACAGGACTCCTTGTTTGTTTCTTCTCTTCATTATCCATCTGTGGAGCCTGGTATCTTGTGTCGGGCTAAAGCAACTTGCAGAGAGGCATCCACACTGGATTTGAAGGTATCAAGCAATGGAAAATCTACCACTTCCATTGGTGGTTTGTTCCATGGGTAATCACAGTCTCTGCTAAAATGTAACATCTTATTCCTGAGGTCTGTCTTCAGCTTCCAGCCATTGCTACTTGGTCTGCCTCTCTCCAGTACGTTAAAGGGCCCTTTAGTACATAGTACGTTCACCCCATGAAGGTGCTTGCACTAGATATTGGATTGCTCCACAGGTTTTGTTTGGGTGTTTTCCTTTGGCCCAGAAGGCTGTGCACAGGACTGAGATGCAGGAGAGCTGGTTTCTATGCTTGGCTCTGCCGCAGGTTAGCGGGGTGACATTGGCCAAGTCACTTCACCTGTCTGTGCTTCAGTGTCCTTATCTGTAATAAGGGGATAATGAAGCCAGTCCCTTTTGTGATGCTATCTACTCACAAAAAGAACTGTGGAGTCCTGTCTCAGCATGGAGGGGGACAAACTAGGTTATTGCTCGAGGTCCTTTTCAGCCCTCCCTTTCTAGGAGTCTTTTATTATTGGTTGATCTTTCAGGTGGGATTTCCAGAGTCACTCTGCCTTGGTCAAACTTTGCTTTCATTAAATCTGATGGGAGTTTGACTGTTGGTGTTAACTGGAGCAGACTTAGGGTATGTCTATACTGACAGTGACAGTCACCATCAGATCGATTTTTTTCCGAGTCAAACAAGTGGTCAGTTAAGACAAGCTCAGTTGATCCAGAAATCAACTTAATAAATCCACCTCCTCAAGTGGCTTAGCGCTGCATCAACAGGAACACATTTCTCGTCGACCCAGCCCAGTGAAGATGGCATGCTAAAGAAGTTACAAAGTTGAAGGGAGTTACGCAAGCTACTCTGCGTAGCTTTCATGACTCCCATTGATGAATTTTGCTGCCAGTGTCGACCTGGCCTTAGTCCAGTGTGGAATTCCCTTTTATTTTTGATTTTTCATCCCTGTGCTTATCCCACCCCTTCAGTCCTGTCTGACAGCTAACATCCTTTCCTTTCAAGTCCTGGGGTTCCCTCCCCCTTCTGCTAACATCCCTCAAATCTGACCTGGAGAACCCCCTGCTATTCTAGTCCTGGGACCTGAGGCAGCTCTCCTAACACACCTCAGTTGTGTCCCCTCTGTCTCTGTTTCCTCATCTTTAAGGTGAAAAGCACAACAGGTGAAATTTTAGCAAGGGCCATTGACTGCAGTGGGTGCTTTAGTGCTCAGCATATCTCAGGATCAAGGCGTCCATTAGAAGAGTGATGGGAAACACATAG
The DNA here is from genome assembly GCA_007922195.1 of Podocnemis expansa. Lineage (NCBI taxonomy): Eukaryota > Metazoa > Chordata > Testudines > Podocnemididae > Podocnemis > Podocnemis expansa. The sequence goes on from ML682090.1 coordinate 1,397,013, forward strand.
TAGATCAAAAGGCCATGCACAGACAGGCCACATCTTTGGGTACCGCCTCTAATTCTGGTAAACGTCAATCTGGTGCTCTTTAGCCTTCCTTAACACCCTCGTTTCACGCTGTACAAAAGAGCTGATGTCACCGTGGCTCTGTAGCTCTACAGTGTCATAGTAAACTTGTTCCAAAGGGGTAGCTGTGTTAGTCTAATTCAGCAAAACAAACAAGGAGTCTGGTGGCACTTTTAAAGATTAATGAATCTATTTATTGCATGACCTTTCATCGGAGAATATCCATTTCATCTGATGCATCTGATGAAGTGGGTTGGAGTCCACAAAAGCTTGTGCCTGAAGAGATCAGTTAGTCTATAAGGTGCCACAGGACTCTGGTTGTTCTCATTTGTATAGCAAACCTAGTGTCCCAATGTCCCCACGGAGACCAGCAATGGGGCAGCATTTGAGCATCCTTTCCCATCCTATCTTTGACATTGCCCAAGCGTTTGATGTATTTGACAGTTGCTACCAGTGCAGTGGCCTGTCCAGAAGGCCAAGGCTCAGCTGTTTGTGACTTAAAGCTGTTTAATGGTAAAGATCAGGGACTTAGACTGACCTGGATTAAACACCAGACTGATGCATGCCATTTCTTGCCTGGCCAGGCCTATCATTAGGTGCAGCACGTCTTTAGTGTGTCTGCAATCTCGCTGTGGAACTGTGTCTAGGTCAATGCCACGTACAGCTGCCTCCTCAGTCTTATCTCTCAACCAGCACTGATATTGAACAACGATGGTGACAGAACACAGCTTTGCCAGACTTCTATGGAAATAGAGATCCATGTTCCCTATCTGTCTGTGGCTTGAACCCAGCTTTTCATGCCATCATAGAGCTCTTCTGTTGATGAAGTACCTTCTCAGAAATGCCAAGTCATCTCCTCAAATCCGGCAGACTTGCTGGATGCCCCAAATTTACAGTCTGGCTGAAGCCTATTGAAAAGTACTGCTTAAATTCAACCATTTGCTCAAAAACACAAGCCCCAAGGTGTATAGTGCAAACGATATCTAGGTACTGAGATACAGTACTAAGTTATATGGCTGTTTTTGTGCTGAGGGTGAACAGCTCCTAAATACAAGGACTGATCTTCCTGCCGATACACAGGTTACAGTCCTTTCCTAGTGGCACCAGCGAAACCAAAATAAAGACCTCTGATACTGGATTAAGTGTGCCCAGATGGGGCAAAGGGGGGGTAAAAGTGGCATTACAATGTCAGTTTAAATTCAAAGCCTATATTATACTGAAAAAATATTCCCATCTAGCTGAGGCCTCAAACTGAGGCCATGACTGATCTTTCTGGATTGACTAAGCAGTCATTTAAGACATACTAAGTCAATCTGGAAATCGACTTAGTAAAACCACCCCCTCCAGTTGAGCAGGGCAGTGTAAGTGCTGTGCTGGAGGGGACTCAGGAAGTCACCAGGAATCAAACAAGCTATTCTGTGTAGCTTGTGTAACTCCTGTTGACTACCGCCAAATTTTCCCAGCAGTGTAGGCCAGGCTTGAGACTCAACAATCTCATTTCGCTTGTAGGCGAAATTTGCATTTGAACCCAGGGCTGATGAAGCCATTTCCTTGGCCGTCTAACCCATTAGCTCTCACCAGCTTGCATGATTGTGCTTCATCAGAGGCCACGTCACCTCTGCAGCTGTCACGCTGACAGGCAGCCCTGTCCCTGCAAAGGCAGTTGCAGAGCTGTCAGTTATCACAGAGGCACTGCAGAGCTGACCTGCCGTGTGTGTAGGAGTCCCCCAGTCTGGCTTTGATGCTGAAGAATGAACAGGGTCAGCTGTGACTGGCTGGCAGAAGCACTGGGACATTTACCTGCTGCTGTGAATTGATCTTGCAGGGCAGTTTCACTTGCCCCATTTCCCTGGACTTGCAGGAAGATAGTTCGGTTCAACAGAAAGTCAATCTGGTGTGAGCTGTTCTTTTTTTTGTTCCCAGGGGTAGATTTTGCAGCCAGCATTAGGCCCTGGCTTATTCCACTCTTCTCTGCTGGAGCTGACGGGCCTTCCTTCCTTTCCCCTAGCTTCTCCTGCACTGTCCCACGTGTGCCTTTCCCCTGACCTCCAGCTAACAGAGGAGAGTTTGGTCTCTGTGGCTAATTCGCCAGTCCTTGAGCTCTCTGCTGAGGGCACCAGATAAAGTGGTGCATCCTGCTGTGAATAGCCACAGTGTCTTTCCTGGCTTTGTATTCCTGAGTAGGGACCCTGATGCAGGAAGGCTGCACTTAAGTGTATGCTAAACTTTAAGGATGTGCTTATGTCCTCTTGGCTTAAGTGGCAATCAAGCATGTGCTGTCCGGAACAGAGGTGCTTTCAGGAATTGGGTTGCTGCTGGCCAAAGCACCAAAGGCAGTAGCCCTGAAGTGGTGGTAACAAAGTGTCCTCAATGCTGGAATGATCCAAGTAATGGGGCCAGATTCCTTGTTGCCCTGTGTAGTTGTTTTTGAGAGGTAGGATGGCTTAGCGATTGTGGCAGTAGCCTGGATTTAGGAAACCAGTTCAGTTCCCTGCTCTGTCATGGAGTCCGTGTACAACCTTGATCAAGTCACTTAGTTGCTCTTGCCTCAGTTTCCCCATCTGTACAATGGGAATACTAGCACTGCAGTAAGACACAGAGAAAGTAGTGAGAATAAATTCATGAAGGGCTGTGAGGTGCTCAGAAACCATGGTAATGGGGGCCCAGTTGGGACCTTTAAATAAATAATCACACACTCCTGGAACATCTGTCTGAGAAAGACATCCCTGTTCTGAAGCAGTTGAACTTTGCAAAGAGGGGAAGGACTGCACCAGACCAAGGCAGTGGAAAACTGGGTCCAACGTGTGTAACTGTTTGAAGGCCCCTGTCCATGCTTGGCCCTTTGGATGTGGTTTTGGCATTTGGTTGGCAGAAGAGTTTCAAGAGGCTGGTGGCAGGACCCTTGGCCTACCATTGGGCTGGGGAGTTCGTTGTTAGCTGTTGCTTGTTGTTTGATAATCTCAGGAGGAGAGGTGGGGTGGCCCTCTTGGTAGGAAACCACCCTGTGACTCAGCAGACCTGGGCATGAGTCCCAGCTCTGGTACTGATCTGCTTGGTGACCTTCAGTAAATGACCTTACCTTCTTATTTATTTAGACTGTGAGCTCTACAAGGCAGGGACGCTGTCTCCCTCTGTGTCTGAGCAGCATTCAGCATAATGAGACCCCAATCTTGGGGGTAAGAGGGAGGGTCTTTTGGTGCTACCATAATGCAAACAATCTATGTATTTTAAGGAATCTTGATGACAAATTTTATGCATAAAAAAAAGGTAACTGCTGAGAAAACATGGCTCTTAAAAGGATTTTGAATAAAGAATGTTTCCTTTAAGCCCATACTAAGAAGTCAGCCTGGAAAGAGGGCCAGGGAAGGGTCTAGGCTGGAGCCAAGCAAGAGATACAGGGATGAGTTTACTTATTAAGGTTCCTTGTTCAGAATTGGAAGACAGTGTAGCTTCTTCTGATACTTGCTCATTTGATGCTATGGATCTCAATAAGATAATTTAAGAAGCTAGCTAATGCCTTCACCACTGCCATCTGGATATATTTGGAACTGCTTAGTTGTGTGTCACATGCCCTGTACTGCATACAGTTAAAGGGGATTCTCCTTTATGGCTCAAGTGGCAGGGTCCTAGATGTTTGTCACATGAGGATCTGCATTCTATCCTTGCTGCTTCTGTGAAGTCCTGAATGGTACCATGGCAATAACCAAGAAGTCCTCTGTAAGGACAGGTTTGTTTATTTCACTTGCCTTTTTGTTATAAACTTTTCCCCACTTAAAACAAAACAATTGACCAAAGAAACCCAAACCCAACCCACTTCCTCATCTCCAAACCCTGATCTCCAAGGGAAATGAAACACTATAATGAGGCAACTTTGGGAGGTGACTGAAATGTAACCAATACACTGAACTTTGGAAAGTGGTTGCACTGTGAATCAGCAGCTGATCTTCCAAGTCCACTGTGCACCTTGTGTTCTTTCAGGGTTTGTCTACACCAGTCATTCTCAACCAGGCATGCATGGTGATCTTCCCGCGGGCACATCAATTCATCTAGATGTTTGCCTAGTTTTACAATGGGCTACATTAAAAGCATTAGTGAATGAAGTAAATTTTCATACAGACCATGATCCGTCTTACAGAGCTCTTCATACTGTGTGCTGAAATGTTGTATAATAGTTATATTCCAGCTGATTTATTTTATAGTAATATGGTGAAAAAGAGAAAGTCAAGTTTTTTCAGTAACGGTGCACTGTGACACTTGTATTTTTTAACATCTGATTTTGTAAACAAGTAGTTTTTAAGTGAGGAAAAACTTAGGGGATCTGCAAGACAAATCAGACTTCTGAAAGGATGCAATGGTCTGGAAAGGTTGAAAGCCACTGATCTATGCTATGGGATCTCTAGTGACACAGATGTGGTGCCGTAATCCCCATAGTATAGACCGGGGTCTCAAACACACATCACCATGAGGGCTGCATGAGGACTAGTAGAGGGCCGCATGAGGACTAGTGTGTTAGCCCAAGGGCCACACCACTGAAACCTTTTCACACAACAATATTGCAAATATCAGTAACAATAGTGTCACTGTGGGCCACAGGAAATAGCTTTAGGGGCTGCATTTGGCCCCTGGGCCACATGTTTGAGACCCCTGGTATAGACACATCCTGCACCAGCAGAAGGGTTTTTTCATCTCTTTTAGAACTGCGCCTCCCCCCAGCTGGGATACCTGGAGATCAACAGAAGCATTCTTCAATTGACTTGACTGCATCTACGCCAGAGGTGGAGCTCAGGTGCAAAGTTTTTTGCACCCCTGAGCAATGTAGATATGTCAGTCTAAATTTTTAGTATGGGCCTGGCCTTAGGGTGTGGCTGTGTGAGGAGAGGAACATGCAGAGAGAAAGGATAATTCTGTGATTAGGATGCTAACCTAGTATCTGCAAAAGTGGCCTTCAATTCTCTGCTCTCTTACAAAACAAACAAGGAGTCTGATGGCACTTTTAAAGACTAACAAATGTTTTTTATCACGAGTTTTGTGGAAGAGAATCCTGCTTCATCAGATGCTCAAAGTAGGGTTTTCCTTCATGGAAGCTCATGTGATAAATAAAGTTGAGTCTTTAAAAGTGCCATCAGACTCTGTCTGTTTTGCTGAACAAGACTGACATGGGCTACCCCTCTGGAACACTGCTGCCTTACAGACTCTCTGAGTGACTTTGGGCAAGTTAATTACTCTTCTTGTGCCTCAGTTCCCCATCCTACCTCACCAGAGTGTGGTGAGGATAAACACATCAAAGACAGAGCTGTTTGAGTACCTTAGAAACAGCCCAGATAGTAGTTTGACTTGGCTTAATTGAGATGTGAAACTGAAGTATCTGCATTTGCTAACATCAAGGAATTTGGTTCTTTTTTTCAAAAAAGCCTCTGATTCCAAGCTGCATTTAAATGAAGCGTGCTGTGACTCTGCAGTTATGAGAGGGGGAGAAAAATGACAAGAGATGACTGCGAGTATCTCAGAGCAAAAAAAAAAAAAGTCTTTTTCTGCTGCTGCCAATCGTTCCAGCAAAGCAATGCCATAGAAGGGATCAGCTGAAAGTGACTAATAACACACCATTAGTCAGTCTCACCTCTTTCGGTGTATTTCAGTGCAGCAGGTTGAACTGAAATCTTGTCCCTGATGCAGGCAACCTCATCTTGCAGAAGATTCCCACATGGATAGGTAACTGGCTGGGGGAGATATTGCCATTTTTTTTTCTGATTCATTAAAAAAAAATCTCTCCTCCCTCTCTGTTTGTTTTCTACAGCAGTCAGTCGTGCCACCACCCTTCCCTTGACTGTTACAATGGACTCTCCCGATGTTCAGTGTGTGTGTAGAAGGCTGCGATGCTAATGCTCCTTCTGGTACCCATGAGCTATTTTCTTCCTGTATCCCTGCTGGAGCATCCTTCATAATAGCACGCGAGACAGACACTTGAAGGAGAGCTGTGGCAGGTTGGAGTACAGACCAGGTAAGGAAGAAAACAAATGTCTTCGTAAACACAAGATGCTTTAATTAGAGTAATTGAATACATAATTGTTGATGTAGAAACGTGGGGGAGTTTTTTGGAGGGAGGGGTTTCCTCCCCTTTTGGTGTAGCCATTTTGTCCTGAAAAACCTTGCCTCTAGGTTTCGTCTGTCTGTTTATTTGTGTGGTTTAATAGTGTCCGGTCATATCCTTTGCTCTGTTTATCCTAGCTATCCTGCTGCTTGGAATCTATATAGATAGATCTTTCTGTAGGTTGCATGATGGAAATCTCGTTGGAGGGATGGTTATTTATATCGATGAAAGCAGCGCATCTTGAACAGGGGAAGAAATATGTAGTGGCTTTGGGAGAGGGAGTGTGTGTGGTGGAAAATGACCTTGGGGACTGTAGATTTAAAAACTCTCATTATCTATTGTCGCCATGTTTTCTGTTGCTCTATGAGGTTTCTAAAAGAATGTGGATTTCAAATGAAGATACTTCACTTCTTAACCCAAGCCTAAACCCTTTTCAGTCAACACAAATGAATCCGGTCTGGGACACTAAGGATTTATAAGTGTGTTTAACTAAACAAATATTTTAAGCCAAGGAGCAAGTACTGTATCAATCAACAGCTCTGATCAAAGAATTGGGAAGAGGCAATGGGTTCAAAAATAAATAACCTTGTCTGGAAACTGATGATAGTGTTCATATGCTTAGATGCTCAGCCTAAATCATGCTGCAGATTACAAGTATGTTATAAACCAAGGAGAGTGTTTTTGGTAATCTTAGCTTCAATGAGATAGCTACTTTTAGGTGCTTTTAAAATCAAAAGTAGCTCTGGTTTAAGCAATTGCAACCCCTTTGCAAACTGCCTTGGCACAGCTGCAAAGATTCCGGCTTTAGCAACCATCATTTCTACCACAAAGAAGAGATGCTATGACCTTGTTCTGATATATCTCATTACATATATTTCCCCTTCTCTCTTGTTGAGTGCAGCTGCGTCGTAGTAAATATAACTGCCTTGACATGGCTTTATTGAAAGGCAAAAAGGCTTGGTGAGGAGACCTGAGATGGTGTTGGCTGGATGAGAATGACCTTGTCATAAAGAAGCAGGTCACATTGTTTTCTTCAAGGATGCTTATTTGTTCATTTAAAACTTAATACAAGAAGGGGTGACAAGTGCTATTAGATCCTGCATACAGAAACTTGGACCGGATTGTTCAGTGTCTGTACAAGAGAGAGGGGAGTGGGCATAGTAGGTAACTTGCATTAGTTAAAAGCATATCGTGTGGTTCATTCAGAAATCAGCTGCCACCAACTCTTACATTTTTAATAGCTCTTTTGATTCTGTGTGTGTGAATGTGAGCTGCCGAGGGTGTGAGTGGGTTTCGGTGGAGTGTGTGTATATAGCTAGAGCTCATACCCACAGAGGCGATGCAGAGTCAGCTCTATTTTAGAATATCCTTTGCACGTAAATCATGCGTGTTCTCTCTCTCTCTCATGCACAGGCTTCATAAATGCCTGATCCACCTCCTCACTAAACCCTGCTGTGCCAAATTCTACTTGCCTCCAGCAAGTGAAAGATGCTTCCCTTGCCCTTTAGGGGTTTGAATTACCCTTGGTTTCTCCCCTTGGTTTCTCCATCCTCTTTGTAAAGGCGAGCAAGTAGATTGTCTGGACACACGGGTGACGTTTGTCAGGCTGCACTACTGGCTCCCAAGCTAGCAGTGATGAGAGGCTCAGCCATTATTTTTTTAGAAGGGCTAATTTTAACTTGAAATCATGCCTCCCTACCTCTCCAACACACAATACATAGATAGCCATGTCTGTTTCATCCTGGTTGGCATGCACTTTATTTATGCTTCCCCTCCCACCCCATCACTCTCTCTCTCTCACTGCTCTCAGGCATGTTTGTGCTGCCAAAGACAAAAATAGACTTTCTGGGGGAAGTGGCTGGCTGAAGGATGGATTCTTGAATGTATTTGCCAGATTTACTCCTGCAATCTCATGTTCAAACACCTCCCACTTCCCCCTTTCCACCCTGAGAACCTCTGCTTTTTGGGCAGGAGCTGATATGAATGACTGCAGATTTGTTAAAGTGAATGGAGCTGCACCCTTTCACACCAAACGACCCTGGTTGGTTTTATCATCCTGATGAAGTGGGATTTTCTCCCACGAAAGCTCATGCAAAAAATAAATCGGTTAGTCTTTAAGTGCCACACGACTCCTTGATTTTTTTTTTTTTCTGGACTAGACTAACATGGCTATCCCTTTGGAAATTTATCATCCTGCCTGACTCCCACTGGTGTTGGCAGGCGATAGGCAGACATATGGGGCTGGAGTGGTGGACTGACCACTGCTGGGGAGAGGATTGGTCAGGTTCTCAAGAAAAGGCGACCGGGACTGTGGTTTGAGCCGGGGAACGATTCAGGACTCCTGGGTCCTCTCACCAGCTTTGCTATAATGCAGGGTGAGTCACGCCCCTCTGCGCCTCAGTTTCCCCTTCTGTAAAATGTGGATGATGACACTACCTTTTGAAGGGGCTTTGAGAACTGAATTTTTTGGTGATTGTAAAGCATTGTGAGCACCTTGGTGGAAATGGGTTGGAGTGGGGCAAAGAACTGCTGTAGCCATTTCCGTAATGTCCCTTTCACTGCATCCAAGGCTCTGCAGTTGCTCTGCTCCCTGCTCTTCCTCACTGCAGGTGATTGAAGAGTTTCCATGGCTGCATCCATTTGTACATGTTCCCCTATCAGATGCATCCGTGGCATTGTGCACAGTTCTTTTCCTCTTTCTAGGTCCAGGCACTGGCTCGCTCAGCTGTAGGAGGCCCGGAGGAGAATGCAGGCTTTTCTCCATGCTGTTTTCTGCAGCACCTCACCAGCTGGATCTGCCAGTCCAAATACAGGGAGCGTCATCTGCAGTGAATGAGCTGTTGCTTGTGAGACTATGGGCATTTGCACCTCTTCCAACCTGCCCCATGCACAGTGTGACAATTCAAGGAGTAAATGCTCAGCTCCCTTTAGCTGCTAGCCCAGGGGTTGGCGGGGTGAGCCACATTGCTTTCCTTTCTTTTCATGCTTTCAGTAAATTTACATGATAGACATGTACTTCTTTTCATCGACCAGGTAGCTTAATCTTATCCACTGGCCCAACTCACTGGTCATTGGTGTGTCCGTCATATTCACAGGATTTCAGTATAGAGAGGCTGGCTCCGGTTTTCTCATCCTGCAAACATTTTTGAAAGGTCAAAAAAAAAAAATTCCATCCTGAATTGGGAAGACAAATTTGTGCAAACTGACACCTTGCCTAGTATCTGGCACAGGTCAACTGAAACGTTTCATTTTGATTTTGACCATTTAAAACACACAGACCAAAAACCCTTCTGCTTCTTTTTAATTTCCAGAACAAAAAGTTGTTAATTAGACTTTTTCCATTTTGAAGACTTTGAAAATTTCTTTCTATGCCCCACCCCAATTTCTCATGTTGAAAATTTATCAAAAACCCACCTTTTCCCTGCAGAAAAGTTCTAGTTTTGATAGACTGCCATTTTGCTGATAACAAAAAATGTTTCACTGAAAAATTTGCACCCTGCTCAAGTGTTTTTGGTCCTGGCAATTCAGTGGGTGTTTGGCTGCATTTAAGAGCCTAGATTGGAGTCGTGGCTAGGTCATCCAGTTGGGATACTCTGCTACAAGACCCAGATGGAGCTGCCACCCCTCATCTATGGGCTTTTTGCCAAAACAGCTTCCCCACTGCCTGTCTTAGCCACGTGGTAAATGGCCTGTATCTTTGCTTGGCGGGATACAGTTTTTATTGCCAGTCAGAGCAAGATACAGGAGACTGAGCAGCTGAGCTGGGATGCTTTTGCCTGCAGAAGACAGCCTGCTGCCGCCTGTTTTAGATGAAGCGTTCAGTGCCTGGGGTTTGAAGACTCATCTTCTAATGCAGTTTGGTCCCTTCTCTGCATCTGGCTCAGAAGTCACTGACATCTCAGTTTTGGGAGCCAATGTTGTCCCATCACTAATCTGCACATCACAGTGGAGTGGTTGGTTTGAAGGAAGCCCCTGAAATGGGAATGTCCTGTTCCCTTGGTTAATATGGGTGAAAAACTGATCAGATCTAGGGACTGCTCACCCGCGCCCGTAACCTGGGTACCGCAGGGCGGGTATCCTGACGGAGGGAGATCTGGAAGCCAATGCAAAGACTGAGAGCTGGGTGCTGAGCTCTCAGTAGCTGTGTCCTGAGCAGTCAGGGAGCTGCATATCTTGGAGTTTTTGGTGAAAGTGCCTTTATTTAACTATTTGATCCATTGCCCTGTGCCCCTGGTACCATGTAAACTGGGCATGGAAACGCTGCTGCTCCAACTTGGCAATAACTCCTATCCATGTGGTGCTGGTGTAAATGGAAGAAGGACAGTGGGACATTGGCTGCCTTATTCACCTCTGGCCCTTGATGCTCCCTGTGGGATGTGTGGTGCCTGCAGATGGACTCTGGGTTTAAAGGTTCAAGCCACTGCAGTGTAAACTAAAAGGTCTGTCTCCAGCATCTCAAGACTGTAGCAGGCTTTTTAGGTGGCCCAGCCACCACCAGAAGGTGATGGAAAGGACAAGACATGCAGTGGTCATAAAGTGACAAGGTTTGGGTGGCTTTTTGATTCTTGAGCACTGTGCCTGCCATCTTCGTGGCTCCCCCATCCCCATGGCTCTAGCAGCTGGAGAGCACAGGCAAACATGGTCACTTTGTTATGTTTGACCCCACACAAGGTTGGTGGGGAGACCCCATTGGCTGCCCCACCATATTGATGAGGCCAGGGAGCTCATATACTCTCGGTGGGCTTAGAGATGCTGCAACCTCCTGGGAGACAGCCTGGAAGCCATGTTAGGACGTTGCACCTCCTGCTGTATGTTGGGGGCAGAGCAGAGAACATCACCTCATTGGGAATGCTTGGGTTGTCTTGGCAAAACAGTTGCCTGTTATTGCCCTTGTTGCTGGCTATTGAAGGCTCAGTGATTGACCAGGTCTCAAGGACCCAGTGTGGAGGTTACTAGATTGTCCTGGCGGGCGGGAAGAGGTGGAGATGCCCCCTTTCCCCATCAAACCCCACACACGTTTGCTTTTTTGTATCAGTGGCTCCTGTGTGGTGTTCTGGGCAGGTGTTGTGTGTGCTGGGGCAGCAATTTCCGCCTCCAAGTGAGCTGAGCAGGCTTTTTCCAAAAGGATAGCCGTGTTAGTCTAGTCCAGCAAAAAAAAACCCAAAACCACAAGGAGTTGTGTGGCAGTTAAAGACAGGCTTTGTCACTTGGGGGAGAGGAGGGGGGCACAGGTATCCCCATCTGTGTACAGAGCCACATGGTCAGATGAAGGGTTTTTTTCCTCCTCTCCCTTATTGGGGGGGGTGGACCAGCAGGTTGAAAATTAGGCTCATTTAACTACCTCCATCAGGGGTGGGAAAAATCCATGCCCAGAGGTAGGTTGACAGAAGTCCCTGTCAGGAGGGGAAGAATTCTTCAGTGACCTAGCTACTGCCTCTTGGGGAGGTGGATTTCCTAGGCTGAGAGGAAAGCCATCACACTGGTGGGGGCTGGTAGTGAAGGGCTACAGTGGCGCAGTTGTATCAGTTTTGCTCTCAGTGAGTATTTGGATAGGAACAAGCCAGTCTGCAAACTGACTAAGCACCTTGCGCTGGGTCCATTTCTTAATCCCTGGTGCTGAAATCTTCCCTCCTTGACTCTGGTGAATGAGAGAGTGCAGACAAAAGTGGGACGTGGACTGCTTCTTGCTCTGCTCCTGGCACAATGGGGATGACTCATAGGTGCCCCTGAAATGCGTTGGTGGCACTGTTCCCTCTAAGCTGTGTGCACGCACACAGGTCATGAAACCCGCACACACAACAAAATAAAGTGCGCACGAAAAAAATTAAACAGTGCTACTATTAGTGCACACAAAGAAATTTTTTGCGCACACAAAGAAATTTTTTCAGAGGTTGTTTCGAAATAAGAAGCGGCGTGTCCACATGATGCACCGTTATTTTGAAACAATGGGACCTGTTGTTTTGAAATAACACCCCTTATTTCAAAACCGTTAAACCTTTCATCTAATTGAAATAGCCGTTGTTTCAAAACAACGGCATTTGGACACGTTGTTTCGAAACAACACCATTGTTTTGAAACAACTGTTTCAAAACAACATGTCCGAACGGCCTTGTTTCAAAATAACCATTTCAAAACAACGGCTATTTCGAAAGCAGGCTTTCCCTTAATTCGAATTAACAAACTCTTAATTCAAATTAACTTATTTCAAAATAAGGACTTTATTTCAAAATAACTCATTTCAAAATGGGTTATTTTGAAATAATGATGTATTATTAGCCTAGGAGTTTAGGCAAGGTTCTGAGGTGCTGACTTCTAGGGGATCCTCCGTGGCCCAGACCTCAGGTTTATTGCAAATCGGAAAGCTGCATGTCTAAGTAACCATCCCCAGGGTTCATCAGCTGGGATTGAGCTCCCTAGCTCCAACGCACAGGCCTCCGCCCCTTGAATTGAAGGACTAAACCTGTTAACTGAGAGCAGAAGCTGACAACAGCCCCCTGCAGAGAAGTCCCAAACATGCAGGCTGGCAGGATGTAGCCTGTCACCTTAAGCAACCACTGGGCCGCAGTATGGAAAACTACAGCATGTGAAAGGTTAATGCAGCTGCGAGCTTGGATTAGCTCTGGATTAGTGCAGGGCTCAATGGCCCCAAGGTGGCAAAAACATCATTTGAAGACAGGCTATCTTCTCCTGCCTTAATCTCTTCTTTTTCCAAACCAAACACACTAGATTCCTTCAGTCTTGGCTTGTCAGGCTCACTGTCCTTTCGGCCATCTTTATCACTAGTCTCTGGATCCTTCCCAGCTCCAGTGCATCCTTCCTATCCCACGATGATCAAAACAGGACACAGCCCTCCAGGACTTTCTTCGTCGATCGTCTGGCGCCACACAGGCTGCCCCCCTTCTCCACAGAGCCCCTTACCCAGTGACAAGAAATGGCAGCTGGTGCTGTGTAGCCACCAGGGCACTGCAGAAGTCCCCTGGCAAACAGGAGGGAAACAATGATGCTGTGGCACTTCCCTCGCTTGCTGTTGTCTTGTGCTAGTGACGAGGGTCCTTGTGGTGCCTGGTGCTGAACAGACACACAGCAAGCAATGAGTCAGTGGAAATACTCAGAGGGTGGGATGGAAAACAGACCCACCAGGAAGAGAAGGGGCTTGGTCAAAGCCAAATGGCAGGTCTGTAGCAGGACTACTGAGTTCCCGGCCAGTGTGCGACCCACTGCTAGACTGTCTTTCGCCCCCCACTGGCTGCTGTCCATAGCTGGGACTTTCCCCCCACCAGTTATCCCTTGGGGTGCTCTGTTGAAGCTGCTTCTGGTCTGGCTTTCCTCCTGTAGGTACCATGCTCTGAGGTGACAGCTTCCAGGAGCAGTTTACTAGCCTGCATAGCACCCAAAGCCATGGGTGCTGGAAACAGGGGTACAGTAGCACCCCCTGCCTTGAAGTGGTTTCCACCACATCCAGGGCTTACAATTTGGTTCAAGGGCTCCCAGCACCTCCACTGCATGCTTTGTTCCAGTACCACTGCCTGAGGCCCCTTGGCTGGCATGAGGCTGGGGAGGCTGACTGCTGAGCCCCTGCTGGGAGCCTGCAAGTCAGAGATGGATCACGCCTCGCCAAACCCCTGGAGCTCTTGTCCGGAAGCCACTGACAGCCCTGTTATCACTGCATATCTAGTGCTCTCTGGACTGTCATCACTGCTGATCTCCCTGCCGGAGCCAGGGCACTGATCTTAGTCACCTGTCAGCCTCACTTGTCACCATTTTCATCTGATTTCATCCTGGAAGGCTGCCAGCAGCGAGTGATGCAGGCCTGGTGGCTAAGGCATAGGCTTGAGGTGAGGGAAATCCTGGGTGTGAGATCAGGTTCTGCCACCGACAACCTCCGTGAGGCTGGGCAAGTCTCTCTGTGTCTCTGTCCCCCCTCAGAACAATTGCTCCTCTGCTTTGCAATTGGGAGGAAGCAGAGTCCAGGAGTTGCTGGACTTCACCGTTACAGCCATGGGCAAGAGGCAGTGACTGGATCATTTTCTCCTTGAGGCATTTTCAGAATGCTCCAGTATTAACTTGCTAGTAATGTTGCTACTGAACTTTCATTGACTTCCTGCCCATTCTTGAACTATCCCAACCTCCTTCCCCTGCAGCTGCGGGGAAAGGAGGGTCTCCAGGCTCGCCTAGAAATAATTACACTTGGCTCCCTCTGATCTGCCTGACACATTGTTTATAATCTGCACATTAAAGTGTATGGTGGAAGGTTTATTTCCTGCTAGTTTCTGCAGGCCCAAGGTTGTTGGCATCCCTTTATTATGGCCAATTGGTCTGTGATTTGTTTGTAATTAGGGCTTTGTGCCTTTCTGGGATATGACTGTCCTTTTGCCTAAGCCACAACAGCTTCTTATTACAATGCAAGGGATCTCCTCTTGTCTCAGGAGACTGTCCCAAAGTATTCCCCAAGTGTATTGGCTAAAGTTCTCACAGACAGGAGCATGGGTGTGAGTACGATTTGTGCACCTAACATCACGTCCTCAAAGGACACCAGTGTGAATTAGACAGCTAAATGCCTTTGGGGATCTGGGCCCTTGCTATTTCAGGAAATACCATCCTCAAATACTTAATTTAAATTGTTAGATAAGGGTCCTGATTTTTCAGGCATGGATCCACTCAGCTCCCATCTGAGGCCCCATGGGGACTGCTAGATCTCTAGGATTGTAATTTAGGGATTTAACTTGATATGTAAGAGTCTAACTTTAGCCTTTTTTTTTTTTTTAGAAAGTCTGCTCCACCTTATATATCAGGTGTGGCCAAACTGCGGCTCGGGAGCCACATGCGGCTCTTGAATGAAAAAGTGTGGCTCCTGGAAGAACGTCAGCAAATCAATTTAGGAAAGCAGCCCCAGCCTAGGAGTGCAGGAAGGGGTTGAAATGGTGGGGAGAAGCGCGGCATGATCAGGGATGGCGGGGAGAAGCGCGGCATGGTTGGGATTTTAAAAACTTGCCACTAACCTGGAGTCTTTTCCATCAAACAGCAGCTAAGTTTTTACTGTATAGGCCTAATTTTCATGGTAACTTTAAGTAATTATTAGAATCTGACATTAGTAGAATCAATATTTGCCCTCTTTTTATGATAAAATTAAAGCGTGCAATGAATTTTAAACTAAATAATTTTGGAGTAGGTAAAAGTATATGGCTATATGCCTCAGTGCAGCTCTTGAAGCTTTAATAATCAACTTGTGCGGCTCTTGAGTTCCATAAGTTTGGCCACCCCTGTTATATATGTAAGGTGGGCTTAGAAGCCATGCCTAACAGCTTCTGAGGGGGATAGGGGGCATCTAATCTGCATGGGTCCTGTATTAGCATGAACACAAAGAGCACAATTAGGTATTAGCATACTGAGTGCAGACCATAGTGGGTAATGGAAATTGTGATTAATTTGATCACAAATCTGTCAATATCTGTAATTCTACTGAGGGGAAATACAAAATAATGTCTTTTTGTGAATTGCTACCTCTGTTTCAAATCTGTCTGGCTTAGTTAAAGGTAAAAATACCCTTAGTTAAGAAGAGGCTTGTAGGAAAGGCGACTGCATGTTTCAGCCTGAAAGAAGTTGAAAGACAAGGGTGGGGGTTTGAGGCTATTTTGGCCTCTCCCCCTATTGCTTCCCTTGTCTAATGATAGCTCTGGCTGGGCTTCTTCTTGAGGCCTTTGTCATTTAAATAGAGGTAGCTGTTGCAGGTACTTAAAGTTAAGAGCTGGCATTACTAGAAGGAGAAGCAAGCTGTCGGCTAACATCACTAGAGATAGAGAAAATCCTTTCTCTGAGCTAAAATCACTGAAGGGGAGCAGCAGATGAAGGAGCCAGTGGACAGTGACAGTGGCCAGCGGTGAGCTGGGCAGCAGGAGTGACTGGTGGGCGGAGCTGGTGGAGAGCAGACGAAGCCAGCGAATGGTGAGAGCGGCCAGCGGCAAGCTGGGCGGTGTGAGTGATTGGTGGGCAGAGCCGGCGGACAGTGGGCAGAGCCAGCGGATGGTGCTATTGAATGGAGTGAGTGGCCAGTAGATGGTGCCAGTGGACAGTTGGCGTGAAAGACAGTCCCTATGTTGGGTTGGTTGGGAACCTAGATAGCACTGATTCCCCAGATCAGTGCCAGTTTTTCCATTAAGTTTTGTGTGTTCTGTTACGCAGTGTGGGTTGTTGGGAACTTTGCTCTGTACTGATTTGCTAGATCAGCAGTGATTTCTGTTATTTGGCTTTTTTACACTCTGTTCTACTGCCATTAAAAATTCTGTTTACTATGCTCAGACTCGTGCTTGCGAGTGGGGAAGCCTTACCCCTTTGGGGTACCCAGGGAACAGTGCAAGATTCCCAGAAATCTGGGTGGGGGCTCGAGCCGGTTGGTGATGCTACGTTATTGGGAAACCCCCAGGTATAGAACCCAGCCCTTGTTCTGCCAGCTTGCCCTGGAAGAAGGGTTTAATTTTTGGGGGCTCATCCAGGATCCTGGGTCAGTACCCCTCGCAAGCACACCTGAGTGACCCCTCAAGTGGAGCCCTATTTTGTTGTGATTGAAGCTAGACAAATTTACATGATGGCCTCAAAGCTATTAGAAAATTGGTGTTAGGAATTGAATATTAACCCTAACAAGTGCATATTGGTGCAAGGGATACCTAAGGAATTTGAGGGTTCCGTTGAGTCCATCATAGAGACATACGTAGCTAAATGCCAGTTGTGTGGGCAGGTATCCCAGGAGGACCAGAGAACCTATGACACACTCTGTGAGTTGAAACAGGCTGTGGAGGCCCTGTTGGTGCCATCAGAGTTAAGGATTGCTGGCAACTTATGGAAGATAGTGACTGTGGAAGGCAAGTCCCCAAAGACTCCAACCTCCAAGACAGAGTTCCTGAAAAAGATGGCTGCTTTCTTGGAGAAAGAAGGGAAGACTATGGCCAACGTACCAGAACTATTGGGCCTTAGCTCAGGGGCCCTGACTCAGGAGACTACCTCTTCATCAGGGGTGTGGGAAAGTGTTTTACAAAAGGTGTTAGACAAGGCTATGCACCCCCACCACAACTCCAGCACCACCCGCAAACTAAAGCTGTTCTCTGGAAGCTCCACCCCAATGCCTGGGGAGGAGGGATTTGAAGCCTGGTTGGAACACACCTTAGAAATGCTACAGGAGTGGGCCATGCCTGACATTGAGAAGCGAAGACGCTTAATAGAAAGTCTATGGGGGCCAGCACTAGATGTTGTCTGCACCCTGAAGCTGACCATCCCTGGGGTCAGTGTAAAGAACTGCCTAGAGGCCATCACCAATACCTTTGAGAAAAATGAAAGTGCTGAGGATATTTATTGTGGACTGCTTAGCACCCAACAGCAAGAAGGTGAGAAGGTGTCCAACTATGTACAAAGACTGGAAAAGATATTGCAGAAAGCTGTCTTGGCTGGAGCTGTAACTTCTGAGAAGATGGACCAGACCAGGTTGGCGCAGGTAGTGAGAGGGGTCCAGTACCAGGACCTTATTCCACTTCACCTTCAGCTGAGGGAGCGTCAGGAAAACCCACCAGACTATTCCCAGTTAATTAAAGAGATCCGAGAGGAAGGGCAAAGACAAGCTTCACGCAATAATAGGGAGAGTCAACCCTATAAGTCTGCAAGGGCAGCGTCTAGCAGACAGCCATGGGTGCTAATGGTCTGTGGTGAAGAGGATTTGGCCCAACAAGTGAAAGCTCTAATGGAGCAATGGCTGAGTTGTGAAGCTCTTGTCAGTTGGCAGGAATGTGTGGGCATGCAGAGGCTTCAGCTGTCATGGTCCAGAAAAGCACATGCAGAAATATCGTCCCAGTGGGTCAACGGCCATTTTTCTGCTACTGGTGTGGCCAGGAGGGGCTTATTGCAGCAAGATGCCAAAACAAAGGGAATCCTGAACTGGTGTACCAAAAGCAGCAAGCTGCTCGAGAAAGGTCAAGAAATGGATATAGAGTTTGGAAAGGGGGCCACCTGGGCCCTCAAGGTCTGAATGTGCCACTGTGGGGGAGCAGTCAGGCCGGATTCCTGCCAGAGCTAGCCATAGCTAATCCAAAGTATGATTTGCCGGGATGGCAAATCTTCAGTGGGGGGCGGGGGGGGAAGATGTAAGGCAGGCTTAGAAGCTGTGCCTAACAGATTCTGGGTGGGGGCACCTAATCTGCATGGGTCCTATATTAGCATGAACACAAAGAGCACAATTGGTTATTAGTATACTGGGTACAGACCATAGTGGGTAATGGTAATTGGGAATAATTTGATCACAAATCTGTCAACATCTGTAATTCTACTGAGGGGAAATATAAAATACTGTCTATTTGTGAATTGCTACTCTCTGTTTCAAATCTGTCTGGGTTAAAGGGTAAAAACTATCCTTAGTTAAGAAGAGGCTTGTAGGAAAGGCGACTGCATGTTTCAGCCTGAAAGATGTTGAAAGACAAGGGTGGGGGTTTGAGGCTATTTTGGCCTCTCCCCCTATTGCTTCCCTTGTCTAATGATAGCTCTGGCTGGGCTTCTTCTTGAGGCCTTTGTCATTTTAGATAGAGGTAGCTGTTGCAGGTACTTAAAGTTAAGAGCTGGCATTACTAGGGGGAGAAGCAAAATCTCTGTCTGCTAACATCACTAGAGATAGAGAAAATCCTTTCTCTGAGCTAAAATCACTGAAGGGGAGCAGCAGATGAAGGAGCCAGTGGACAGCGAGAGTGGCCAGTGGAGACCTGGGTGGCATGAGTTACCGATGGGCAGAGCCAGCGGACGGAGAGAGCAGCTAGTGGTGAGCTGGGTGGTGTGAGTGACTGGTGGATGGAGCCAGCAGACAGCGGATGGAGCCAGTGGACAGTGAGAGTGGGAGCGGCGAGCTGGGCAGTGTGTGACTGGTGGGCGGAGCTGGCGGACCATGGGTGGAGCCAGCAGATGGTGCTGTTGAATGGAGTGAGTGGCCAGTAGATGGCGCCAGTGGACACTTGGTGTGAGAGACACTCCCTATGTGCCCTAGGGTTGGTTGGGAGCCTAATTAACACTGATTTCCCCAGATTTGTGCCGGTTTTGCCTTTAAGTTTTGTGTGTTCTGTTAGGCGGTGTGGGTTGTTGGGAACTTTGCTGTGTACTGATTTGCTAGATCAGCAGTGATTTCTGTTATTTGGCCTTTTTACACTCTGTTTTACTACTATTAAAAATTCTATTTATTACACTTAGACTCATGCTTGCGAGTGGGGAAGCCTTACCCCTTTGGGGTGCCCAGGGAACAGTGTAGGATTTCCCAGAAATCTGGGTGGGGTTCGAGCCGGTTAGTGGTGCTACATTATTGGGACACCCCCAGGTACAGAGCCCAGCCCTTGTTCTGCCAGCCTGCCCTCGCAGAAAGGTTACATATAGAAGGATCTGCCTGGCTAAGTTCTGTCTCTTGACCCCTTGAATGGCTGCTTAAGGGAACTTTTAATTTAAAATATTGATACAAGCCAGGGATTTTCTTTGGGGTAACTTTGCTTTATTTTAAAAAAAGAAAAAAAGTCCAGAGTCCTGGTTCATAGAATCATAGAAATTGGAGGGGACACATGAGAGGTCATCAAGCCCAGTCCCCTCCACTCATGGCAGGACCAACTACCCTCTTAAGCCATCCCTGACAGGTGCTTGTCTAACCTGCTCTTAATAACTTCCAGTGATGGAGCTTCCACAACCTGCCTAGGCAACTTATTCCAGTGGTTAATCACCCTGACAGTTAGGAATTTTTTCCTAATGTCCAACCTAAGCCTCCCTTCTTGTAATTTAAGCCCATTGCTTGTCCTATCATTGGCAGTGAAGGAGAACAATTTTTCTCCCTCCTCCTCGTGACAGCCTTTTAGGTACTTGAAAACTGTTATCATGTCGCCCCTGCCAGACTAAACAAACCATGTTCTTTCGGTCTTTCCTCATAAGTCAAGTGTTCCAGACCTTTACTCATTCTTGTTGCTCTTCTCTGGGCTTTCTCCAATTTCTTCATATCTTTCCTAAAATGAGGTGCCCACAACTGAACACAATACTCCGGATGAGGCCTAATCAGCATGGAAGAATCGCTTCTCATTGTCTTCCTTACAATACTCCTGTTAATACATCCCAGAATGGTGTTCGCTTTTTTTTGCAACAGTATTTCACCATTGACTCATATTAAGCTTGTGGTCCACTATGACACCCAAACCCCTTTCCGCAGTACTCCTTCCTAGACAGTCATTGCCCATTTTATACGTGTGCAACTGATTGTTCTTTCCTAAGTGGAATACTTTGCATTTGTCTTTATTGAATTTCATTCTGTTCACCTCGGATCATTTCAGCAGTTTGTCCAAATCATTTTGAATTGTGATCCTATACTCCAAAGCACTTACAACTCCTCCCTATGCACAAACTTTATATGTGTACTCTCTATGTCATCATCTAAATCACTGATGGAAAATATTGAACAGAACTGGATCCAGAACTGATCTCTGTGGTACCTTGTTTGTTGTGCCCTTCCAGCATGACTGAACAGTTGATAATTATTCTCTGGGAGCAGTTAGCAAACCAGTTTTGCACCCAGCTTATAGTAGCTCTATCTATATTGTACTTCCCTAGTTTATTCCTTGAAGACAAGAGAAATAAACAGCAGCAAATGCTCAGAAATTCCCTTGTCTGACACTCCAGAGAGCTCTGTGCCCAAGCAGCTCTCTCTTTTTCTCTCAGCGCTTCCTTAAGGATCAGGCTCACAACTGTCTCCTGCCTCCAGTACACAGACCTTCAAAACTAATAACTCAGCCCTTGCATTTGCAGCTAGGGAATGCAACCTCCCCCCAGCTCAGCTCTGATCTGCCTTGAGCAGGCTCTCTGTTGTCTGTGTGTAGCTGTTACTACTACATAAAAGGGCTTGCTTCCTCCTTCCATCGATTCCAAAAGAGTGTACTTGGCACAGCCATCGACTAGGTCTGTGACTATCTGCCACAGAGTCATCTGATGGGGCAGATATTATCATCATTGAACATAACTATTTATATCAACCTCACCCAAATTGTGCTTGTCTGAGGAAAGTTGGCGATGACCAGAGCCAGCTATAGGAGTTATTGTATAGTGTAGGAGAATGTTAAGTACAGCTATTCTGGGGAATGGGTCAAGTCTGTGTTACAGGATATGTCATGGGGCTGCCTGGGACAAGCAGTAAGTATTCCTAACCTTAAGCTTTTAATAAGTTGCAGACAATAGGATTTTCTCCTTGTCTCTTGGCAAAGGGCAAGCAGCATGTATTTCCAACCTTCTGTAACATAGCATAAGATTGCTTAGTATGGGACTTCAGGGGATCTCCTGGCCATTTGATCAATGTCTGCAGTTAACAAAGTGATACTTTTCCTTCTCCTTTTGTCCTTAACACCCTGTTCTTGCTTATTAACTTTGTTCTTGCTCCTACCCCTGTGTGATATCGTGCGCCCTTCAGAGTTACTAACTCAGCAGTTTAGTTAAAAGTAATAAATTACGCCTGCACAAAATAGATACATTCAGTAAATAGAGGCATGGATAATTATATTCACTATATGCTTAATATGTATTATGTATGAGCTAATGTAACCAAGTATAAGTCTTTGGGACAGTGTGGATTATGTAGGTATTACCATACTGTTTTGGATAAAAGATGTTGGCAAACAACCCCGCCTAGCTCACTCGAGGCATCAAGGAAATGAGCAGGTAATAAAGAGTGCCATTCAACCCAATCCTCCTCTGGGACAACCTGTTTGCTGCTTCTACCAAGATAGATGATTATTAATAATCTATTTCCATGCAGCCGTAGATCATCCCCAAGTTCCCCAGCTCTGGCTTGGCTCTCCCAACCTAAGCTTGGTTGGCTGCATTGATCTTTGAGTGGGTGATCTCCAAGGAGGCCCCAGGTGGCACAGAAGATCCTGGCGAATTCAGTAGGTGGTGGGCTGCCCTTTGAGGGGTACGTACTAGAGCACTGTGCTGCTAGAGATGCCACCTGGGCAATGCATCAGGAGACCAAGGTCCTGAGCATTGGGGGGTGGCTAGAGGTCTGGTGATAGGTTTATATTTTATGAAGCTGATTGTTGGGTCCAGGATGCCAGGAGTTTTTGCGTTCTGCTGCCCTACACTGCCACCTGCAGTTCCAGTCAGCACCCTTCATTTCCTGTCTCAAAGGTGTGCTGAGTGGTGGTTAAATGGCATCTGTGTCTCACCCCAGGGGTGCCTGAATTTCTGTGCTGCATAGTGGCTGAGGCTGCTTCATAGTAAACCAATAGATCTGAGTTCGCATTTGCTGAGCTCCTCCTGTACCACAGATAGAAGGTGATGGTTAGGGGGAAAATCCCAGTGCCAAACTTTCCAAAGAGAGCACTCAAACACACTGGCAAGACTTGCGACACCTAAGCTTTTATCTATACTACAGCAGCACCTAGGAGCCTCAGCCATGGATCACATCCAGGTGTAGACACAGAGAAGTTAGATTAAAACCCATGCAGACTCTTGCTGGAAGATTGCCATGGAACATGACTTTATTACTTAAAATCCAGAATGATAACAACCAAGGACCCCAAACTAGAGAGAGACAAAGCAGGCTGTTCCCTAAGGCAGACAGGCACCCACCCCCATTCGCCTCTGGCTTGTTGCAGAGCTGACTTTGAACTCCTCTTGGCTGTGCTGCCCTAGCCTGGCAGTAGGACTGGGAAACTGCAAATGAAAGTCATAGCTTGCTTGTGATTTTTAATAGTTTCAATAGACTGTAGAGCCCATGGTCCTATGCTCTGCAAAATGGGAAACTGAGTCATGGGTTTACCAGTTTAGGCTTAATCAATTTTTGCCTTTATTTATACGTTTTCAGACAAATGTTACTTCTCGTTTCTAATCCTATGTTCATGCCAGATAATAACCCACTAAAATGGAGCAGGTAAGGGCCCAAGTTACCAAATTCTGGGAAGTTCCCCTACCCTTTCTCATGGTAGTCTTGCTCTTTGACCTTTGGGCTGCTCCTTCAGTCTCGTTTCTTCAGTTTCTATTATTTCTCTGATGTGGGCCCTCATTCAGTGGATTCTTAAACATTTCCACATGAGAAAGTCATTAGCTTGCCCGCAGCCAGCATTATTTACACCCAGTTCTTCATCTACCCAGATTTCCATGTTTGTTTTTCCATTCTCCAGTCTGTGTGATTGTAGCAGCGTAGCTGCTTATTTTGGCTGGGGGTGGGCAGGTTTGGCCAGGAAGTGGCTCCTGAGAGAGAGATTGCCAGTGCTCTTTCCTACCTGATAACCCCCTCTGTTTTTGCTCCCCCTTCCAGGACCATCTCTGCCTCACACCCCCAAGGGCGACTCACCCAATTGCCCTGCCTGGCCACTCCAGTTTCCCCAGCCTGCATTAAGCGAATGGGTCACAGTTCAGTGCCCTTGCTTGGCCGCGGTTGGAAAGCTACGTCCTCCTCGCCCACTGAAGATTCTCACCACTGCCCCCTGGCCTGAGGTGACGGTGAGGGGCTCTGCAGCCTTTGTCCAGGTGCCCGCCTTGCTGGGCACTGATACAGGAAGACCTGCTTCCTCCTCCGTCCCCCGACCACCCCCAGGTGGTTCCCATCTTCTTCCTCCTCACACCAGTGGGATCTGAAGGCAGGGTGTCACCAAGGGCAGAGCCATGGAGGAAGGGTTCAGGGACCGGACGGCATTCATCCGGGGGGCGAAGGACATTGCCAAGGAGGTGAAGAAGCATGCTACTAAGAAGATGGGCAAGGGCATGGATCGCATGCAGGACGAATACACCAAGCGCTCCTATTCCCGCTTTGAGGAGGAGGATGATGATGAAGATTACCAGCCCCAGGACGGCTACTACCGGGGTGAGCCAGCCAATGATGAGGAAGGGGCCTCCAGCGATGCCACCGAAGGGCACGATGAGGACGATGAGATCTACGAGGGCGAGTACCAGGGCATCCCCCGCAATGACTCCCTGAAGGCTGGGGACCCTCTAGCTGGCCACCAGCAGGTGGTGAGCGAGTTCAGGGACTTCGAGGACCTGGAAGGGGACAAGAAGAAGGACAAAGAGGAGCTGGCCCAGCAATATGAGCTGATCCTGCAGGAGTGCGGCCACGGGCGCTTCCAGTGGACTCTCTACTTTGTGCTGGGGCTGGCCCTCATGGCCGATGGCGTGGAGATCTTTGTGGTGGGCTTCGTCCTCCCCAGTGCCGAGAAGGACATGTGCTTGTCAGACTCCAACAAAGGCATGCTGGGTAAGTCCTTGGGAGGCCAGAGGGAGGGGGGAATCTTAGGGCATCTTGGACTGGGGATCTGGGGGCACTTTAAGAGGAAAAGAGGCATTTTCGGGGTAGGGGACTCTAGACCCAAAGCAATGCATGCTGGGAAGGGGGGCAGACCCTCCCTTTGGCTTGGTGTGTGTGTGTGCAGTGGGAGGGGGTCCTTGTAATTTAGTGCAGCACGCCCATCCCTTCTTGCTGCCATTCTGCTCCTAAATGCACATGGGAACGTTCTTCTGCGGTTTTCAGTGTGGTGCACTCTCACTGTTAATGTGTGGCCCGGTGTGAGATGATTTTTGGGGGGCCCCTTTGCTACAAAGCTTTTCAGCAAGGTCCCTTCCCACCACCACCTGCAAGGCTCAGGTTTTTATGTGCAGAGAGCTGGCTGCTTGTCCCAGCCTCAAGTGCCTGTGAGATTAGAGCAACTGGAGTGTGTGGTGGGATAGCAGAAGGGGCTTTGCAGAGGCCCTGAGCTGTTCTCCTGTCAGGTGTGCCGTAAAATGAGAGGGACTCCTGTCCTGAGTGGGGGAGTTGCGGTTATTCTCCCATTTGGGCTATCACCTGGCGTGATGCAGCTGCGTACCCTGCTGTTGGAGCACAGGCCATAAAAGTGATTCCCAGCCCCAAGAAAACCCCTGTGGTTTAGTAGCCCAGACTGAACCCAGCCTAGGTTGTACTGTTGAAGGGAGCACACAGAGCACGTCTGGAATGTGATCCAGGCCCCAATCAGTCAGGCATGTCTGTGATTCACATTTTCTTTTGGCCTACGGCTGCAGGCAACTTTTGAAAGCTGGGGGCAGCTCCAGTGGCTCTCGCTGCCTCTCCCCTAGTATGTGGTCAGTGGGGTTTCCCTGTGGCCTGGCTGTACTGTGTGAACCCTGAGGTTACGTTCACACACAGGGGGTTATTTCGATACGAGTTGTTTCGAAACAACTTGTATTGAAATAACGCCTTATTTTGAAATAAGTTAATTCGAATTAAGGAAAAAAGCTCAAAGTGAAATAGCATGTTCGGACAACAGTTATTTTGAAACGAGTCACCATTGTTTTGAAACAACATGTTCTGACGGGACTGTTTCGAAACAATTGTTTTGAAACAACGTTGTTTTGTCACCAAATGGGGTTTAAGCTGTTTCGAAACAACGCCGTTGTTTCGAAACAACGGAACGTCGCGTGAATGTGGCTTTTCTTATTTTGAAACAACCTTTGTTGTTTCGAAATAAGACTGCCATGTGAACACACCTTGAGTGTCTTGCTCCTTCAGGAGTCATGCAAATTGCTTTCCTGGTAGATGCACTCTGTTGTCTAAGTAGGCTTTTCATCTTCAAGTCCTTTTACTTCTGTGACTGATCATGTTGCAATGAGCTGCTGTGTGTGTGTGCCTGAGGCATGCCACTGCTCTCTGATGGATGGAATCAGTTCATCTCCACTCTGTATCATAGCCCTCGTACTGCTAATGACTGATGGGGATTTGCAAGTGGCAGGGGCCTGGCTTTTCAGGGCAGGAGGTTGAGTGCTATAGGTGCCACATGGTGATTCATGCGCTGTGCTGAAATCTGTTGAGTCCTTAGTAGCCCTGAATTTGGTTTGTCATGGTTCTTGACCATCTCTTTGTAGCAAAATCTTATGGTTTTACCAGTCAGGCTCTGTGATCCACTCCATAAGGCAGGCTGGTCAATATCCTTCCCTGGGAAACGGAGAAGTGTAATAGCTTGGATCTCAGGCAGCGTTAGAGAGCTAGGAATAGAACCCAGGAAACTTGACACACTCACGCTGCTGCTCTAACCACTAGACGCCATACCTCCCCCAAATTTGGGACTGGAATTCTGGAGCCCTGACTCTCAGGCCCGCCCCTTACTCTGACCGCTGGACTCGCCCACTGCTTTGAGAATGCCTTAAGGCTCTTAAATGTGTGTTCTTTGCCTTGCATCCACTGTATGTTCCTGACTGTCCATGTTAGTGGATACAGCCTAGTAGCAATCAGGGTCAGCTCCCAACCTCAGTGTGCCCATGAAGACTGGCTCTCAGGAACTGGCCAGCAGAGACCTGGCACTCTCCTGAGTGGGTCCCTGTGTCTTTGATTCCTGCCACATGCCATGTGATGGCTGGGAGCCACTGGGAAAGGCTGTTGCACCTAGGTGCAATGGAGAGCTCCTATGGATGAGCTGGGCCTTCTGGGGCAGTGGAGTCTGAAAAAGACTGGCTGGATGGGTCAGAGGAGTGTTGGTGGCATGTGGATTTGGCTCAGTTTGGGAGGAAATGGAATCACCCCCTTTCCTTCCACCAGCATGTCTCCATCACGTGTGCTGGTTGTAGGCCATTTTTAAAATAACTAGATTTGCCAGATGCCAGAAAATAACTTGAACTGCCAACCTTTTTTAATGTGGATCTAAAGAATGGCCATCTTCTCCCAGTACACTGAGGTCTCTAATGTTAAAAGCATCTGTGCCCACTGAAGGGGCTTCAGTTCTCCCACGTCCGCTGTTTAAGCGATAATAGATCAAAACCCTTTGAAAACACAGGGGCGGGCTGTCTGCCCACAACCACCCCAAATGCTCTGTGGGAAAGAGGATTTGAGTCTCCTGAGGGTGAGGAGACAATGTTATTGATCTTGTCTGGGGAGGTAACACACATAGATACTGTAAGTGGCTGTTGAAAGAGATGGGGGTTGGGGTGGTGGTGGTGAATTTGCCTTGTGAGTGACAATGTTCCCTCTAATTACTTGTAGACTGTGTGCGCAGACAATTTCTTTGTGTGCGCAAAAACATGTCTTTGTGAGCACCAATATTAGCACTATGGAATTTTTTGTGCACACTTTTTTTTCTTGTGTGCGCAGGTTTCATGACCTGTGTGCACGCGCACATGCGCACAGCTTAGAGGGAACAGTGAGTGGGAAGTGAGGTGCTGGATCTTTTGCATTTCACAAGTGATAACCCTGGGCAGTTCCCACAGGCCTTGTGGCTTGCTTGGCCTTCCACCCTGTGCAGACTGAGGTGCAAATGTGCCGGACACAGCAAATGAGCCACCCCATCCATTTAAGCAGAAGTCTGCTGGCATGTGAGGGCAGGTGGAAGGGGGTGCCTGTGACCTGCTGCTGCATCTCTGACTAAGGAAAGCACTGGAGTCAAGTGGGGATTTTTTGGTCCACAGCTGAATCCACTGCAAGAGCAGAGTGACCAGGCCAGGGAAGATGCATGGCCTCCCCTTAGACGCAGTGATGCCTAGTGGTTAGATGCCATGCCCCATATCTGTGGAGCAGGAGGGGCCGTGCCAGTGATTTTTTCATCAGCCCAAACCAAGATCCAGATCTCCCTTAGTGTCTGTTCATATGGCGGTGTCCCCATTAGTCAAGCAACCCCGGGTAAGACTGATCTCCAACTTTTCTGCATCAGGGTTGCTGCCTCTCCTAGGCAATGGGGTATTCCCTTACTAGCAATCCCATGACTCAGGCAGGCAGATGAGGATCCATGGCGCTGCTGTAATATAGGAGCCAGGAGAGGAAGTACCATGTCCCCAAGGGAAGGGTTCTGGGTAGGTCTGGGACGTGTGGGGAGAACCAAGACTGCACAGTGCTAATGGCTGATGCTGTCCCACAAGCACCTCAAATTCTGTGCTGATGAATCGAGCCTTTCCACCCCGGGAGCTGGGTTTGTAGTGTTATCCCTACTTTACATGTGGGGAAACTGAAGCAGAGAAAGGCGAGGTGACCTACCTCTAGGTCACCCAGCAAAAAGGTGAAGGAGTGAGGTGTAGAACCAGGGACTCCTGCCATCCAGTGAGTCCTCTGTGGTAACCGTGAGCCTCTGCGTCCCTTTTAGAGCTTGGAACAGATCACCAGGGCCAACAGACTGCAGCACATGAGTTGAAGGAGCTGTGGGACTTGTGCAGGCAGGCTCCGTCTGACTCCCATCACCATCGTATCTGAGAATCTCAATCATGAAATGACTTGTCCTCCCAACCACCTGTGAGGAGCCCCATACTAAGAGGCGGGGAAACCAAGGCATATAGCAGCAAGCGGCTTGCCCAGATTACACAGCACAGTAGGGAGTTGAATGCCAATCTCCTGAGGCTCCAGCTGGTACCCTAACCAGGGGTCTGCAGCCTACAGTTCTGGAGCCCTCTTTGGCTGCCCCCTGGCAGCTCTGGGTCTGTCCCCCCATGTGCCACTAGCAAGCCCTGCAGGCGGCCCAGTTCTGGCTCTGTCCCCCCCGCCCCACCACCACCCAGGGACTCTGCAGGCAGTCCATGCACGACTCCAAGCTCCCCTCACTCCTTGCCAGGACACTCTGTGGCAGACACCCTGGCCTAGTTCTCCCCATCAGGAGGCTACGCTCATTACAGCTCTCAAAACACTTGGTTATTGAAGGAATTTTTAAAATGGCCTTTCTTATCTTTTGGGTTGCAACCCCTGCCCTAACCACTAGACCAGCTATTCTATCAAGCAGCTATTGCTGTGTTGCCACCCATGACCTGTTCTCCTTTGCTGCCTTTTGTAAGGGCTGACCCTCGGGTCTCCTGTTCCATACGTGGCTGGGCAGCAGTCGTTTCTCCCTAGTGATCTCTGGATGGTGGCAGAGCACCAGGGGGGAAGTGCCCTTGGGTGAGTGTGAGGGCCAGGGCACAATGAGAAAGCAGAACTTCATATAAAGTGCCGCCCCCTTTGGGCAGCCACAGCCAGTGAGGCCAAGTGTGTGCTTGAGCCTGGGGAGTGCTGGTTGAGGGCGTTCGCTTTCCTTTTCAGTTCAACAACTGGGGAAGGACTCATTCCCTATCCCCATTGCTTCCTTTGAGAACAAGCTGCAGGAGGAAATGTTGTCTAGTTGGATAAGCAGGAAGGGACCAGCAACCCCAGGACTCCTGTGTTCTGGTCCTAGTTCTGGGAGGGCAGTGGTGTCCAGTGGTGAGAGTCAGGCTGCTGGATGCCCCCTCTAATCCCAGCCCTGGGGTCCTGTGCTACTGCTCTGCTGATGCCCCTTGGTTCCAGCCTTTATGCCCTCTTCACACGACCCTTTTTTAAAAAACTTCTGGTGCCAGTAGCTGTGATTTGTCCCAGGGCTCTGGAGGCTGCTGCCCTCACTCGTCCATGATACTCCCAGGCTCCTGCCCCCCACTTCTTTCATATTTTATCTTTGGTTTTTAAATTGTTTGGTCTTGCTCAGCTGATGGAGTCAGTGAGCAGGTATGTAGTTGGAGAGATGAGGCTTTGCTTTACCGAGGGTGAGAAGGACTCTTGAAAGTCAAAGTGCACCTGAATGAAGAGAAACAAACAAGGAGGCCTGTGGCACTTAAAGACTAACAAATTTATTTATCTTATGAGCTTTAGTGAGAGAAAATCCCACTTTGTCAGATGTTTTGAAGATGGGGAATTTATAGAATGGGAGGAAATAAATGCAGGGGAGTTTAAGTCATGGGAACAGGTCACATTGTAACAGCAAACCAAACAGTTGTCAGAATTCAAACACTAGGGAGCTGCATACAGAGAAGGATGAGGTCATAAATAAATGTTAGTGTTTAAGTGCCACAGGACTCCTTGTTTGTTTTACTGAACTAGACTAATATGGCTGTCCCTTTAAATGGAGAGAGAGGAGGGTGTGTTTGGGGTACTTAAAAAGCAAACCTTAGGTGTGGCCCAGGGGTAACAGCCTGGGTCTGGAAGTTAGGATGGCAGGCCTATATTCTGGGAGGGGAATGAGGTCAAGTGGGGAGAATGCAGGATTTGGGGAGCCAGGACTCCTGGGTTCTGTTTCTGGCTGTACTACTGGTTTTCAATACAAGTTCTGCTCTCAGAATTATTTTGGGAAGGGTCCTTGGCCTTTGATATACAGGAGATCAGATTAGATGGGGAAACTGAGGCACAGAGCAGCAATGTAGGAGGCTGCTTCCCTGTAATTTGGCCCAGTGGGTGGGATGTAGCCCAGCTCTCACATCACTCAGCACACCTGTAGCCAAGGTGGGATTAGAAGCCAGCTTGCTTGAATGGCAGACTCGTACGTTTACCATCAGTGGTGTTGCTGATGCCTGGCACAGGGGGAACATGCCCCAAGTCCCTGTGCCAGTCCCCTGAATGGCTGGCACACCTCCTGCCTCTCCCAGCCCCATCTCCGGCCGGGTATCCTGGCTGGGTATCCAGGGCTGGGCTGGCTGGAGCAGCACCTGCCTCTCTCTCCTGGTCTGGGCCGCTTGTGGCAGCGTCTGCCTTGCCCATCCCCGTCCCCGACTGCAGGAGCCCAGGGCCCCAACTCCGGATCAGGGCCAGGGGGCGGACCCAGGCCCTGGGTCTTTTCCTGGGGCAACGACATTCCTGCTTACCATTAGCCCATGCTGCCTTCCTCACATAACTCTGTCCCCTAGAGTACGTGTCTCAAACACGCGGCCTGCAGGCTGCATGTGGCCCCTAAAGCTATTTCCTGCAGCCCACAATGACCACTATTGTTACCAATATTTGCAATATCATTGTATGAAAAGGTTTCAGTGGTACAGCACTTAAGCTAACTTACTAGTCCTCATGCAGCCCTCATGGTGATTTGAGTTTGATACCCCTGCCCTAGAGGGATCTTTGTAAGCATCCTTGGAAAGCTAATGCCAGCCAAGGGCTCAGAGCTGGAGGCCCATGAAGGACCAAGCTCAGCAGAAACAAGCTGGGAAGAGCGGTTGGGGATGGAGATGTAGCTGGGGTGACTCGGGCATTGCAGTTCCTTTGGCTGCAATGTGGGGGGAGTACTCTTGGCCGACAGCGACAGTTTGTGACTCACCCTCTGCTTCGTCCTCTTCTCCTCCTGTCGTCCTTGAATACTGGCATAATTTAGCCTATGGCAATGGGCTCCCGGTTTATCTCCCTGCACCACTGACGGCCCCTCCAGGCCTCAGCACTGTTGCAAAGGGCTTAGTGGGAATTAAATCTAAATGAAAGGAGCCAGAGGGAATCTTTTCCCAATGGCTGCTGAGAAGGACTGTGGTGGGGAGGCTGCAATAACTGGGGCGGCAGGAGTCTGGGAACCTGGGGAAGGCCCAGAGGAGCTTGGATTTCAAGCAGGTTTTGTGCTTGGGGAAGGCACCAGATTGACGCCCCCAGCGCGTGGTGATCTGAGCAGGTGCAGGCCGCACTGCGGCAAAGCTCCCTCCCCCTCCCACCTTGAGCGCCGCCTGCTGAAGTCCTGAGAGGGAATTAGCCCCCAGCCCCTTGAAAGACCAATGGAGCTGAAGCACCCTGGATGAACCCTGTGCCCCATTTCTGGGTGCACTTAGCCTCCATGGCTCTGTCAATCCTTGGCCAGTTTGCAGAGAGCACCAGGGACTAGATAGAGACCCGGTAAACTCATTGCATGCAGCTGTCACTAACACCAGCAGGGCTGACTCTCAGCCATGCCTGTCCTGGGCCCAAGCATGCAAGGCACCTTCAGCCCATTTTCCCAGCTCACCCTCTGGGGACTCCTGGGCATGGTCAGTGTCCTTCTGACTTCTGCAGCCATCCCCTCTGGCAGGTCCCCAGCTTCGTGAGCTGTTGCTGGCCATGAGGATGGGACAGGAGTGTGTGAGAAAGGGGTGCGTGCAAGATAAGCATGTGTGGACAGAGGTGGTGGGATACAGGGTAGGGACTGTGTGCATGCCAGGCACCACATGTGTGCAGGGGAGTGTTTCTGCTGGGACGTGTGGCTCTGTGGGATCCCAAGCCAGCCCTTAGCTGCATGGGAGGCGGACTTCCCATTAGCGTTTGCGTAGTGGCTGGCCCCCTCCCAGCATGTTAGGGTGACAGTAACTTGCGCTGACAAGATCTGGATGGCGTCAGTGGAGGGACCTCCATATTGTGCCTGCGCTCCTCATCCCCAAGGGATCCCAGCCCTTTCGCTCAATGCAGACTGGTGTCACCTGGGATGAACTCTGGATCCCTGCCTGACAGCAGCTTCCAGGAAAGTCTAGCTGCTAATTCAGTGCTTGGATTTGCTTGACCATCCCTACCTGGACCCCATGCCTGTCCTTAGGAGGGCTGATGTTTGCTCTAACCATTAGACTCCACTCCCCACACAGAGCTGGTGAGGCCTGGCTCCTGGCCCTCTCCTCTAGCCCCTGTTTGCCCCTCTTGGAGTGGGGCTCAGGACCAGTTTTTGGCTTTATCTGCTGCCTCCTAGGTTTAGTCACCTGCTGGCTGATAACCACAGTTCCTTATTGTCTGTGGTCCCAGGACGTGTGCTGCAGTCCTGGCTGTGGCAGCTGCTGCCAAGTCAGCGCCTGCCTTTGCATCTTACACTTCAGGGTCCCTTTCTTTGGTGAGCCACCTACCAATCGCCCTGAGCTCCCCCCCCCCATTTCCCTCTGTGCTTCCTTATGCTGGCTGATGCTGGCTTGTCATCTACCTCCCTTGCTGACCCTGCAGGCTTCTCTGAAAAGGCCCATCTCTAAGACCCCCATCCCCATCCAGCAACCTCTCCAGAGCATGCAGGGACAGTGCTTCTCTTCTGAGTGATTGGAGTCCGGCTGGGAGCTGGATCAACTTACCGCCACACCTCCATTGTCCCTCCCTCTACCTGTGTGGAGGGGAATCTTGGAGCTGCGGCTGCAAACTTGTGGCTTTGAAACCTTTCTGGTTTTGGCCCCCATTTTCCATACACATCTCTCTGCTCTCCTTGGTTTGTTTGCAAGTCAGTTACCCTGTAGCCCTGAGCACAACTTAGGGAGCTGGGCGCTCTTCTTGGAGACCAAGGTAGTGTTTGTCTTTAGGGAGGCTGCCCATAACCCTCCCAATGATTAGTCATTTAGTTCCACTCATTACTGGGTCCCCCAACTATGGTGGGAGCTGGGAGCATCTCTAAAAATCAGGCCTGTGTGGATGTTGAAGAGATTTTTCATGCTAGCTCCTGCGATGTCAAGCTGTGGGTCCTGCCAGTGCTAAATTCACTTAGATATCAAAGATCAGTTCCTTGGGTTTGTTATGGGGGCTTGGGTGGGTGAGCTGCAGGTTCTGTTTTAGCTGGTGGAGCTATGCCTGCAAAATGGCCATCCACAGAACTGGCTGCATCTGTGTCCGTGTCCCGTCTGGGGCTCGGTGCTTGGCATCTCAACAGCCTGATGTGGCATCAGAAGTGGCTTGGGAGACTTCCAAGGGGGTGACGTAGCCATGCTGTCCTTCTTGAAACCATCGCTTTGCCCCCAGTATAGTTAGGGGAGCTGGGATCCTCCATTCAGCTGGGTTGGCATGGCAGGGATGTGGGAAAGGAGAATCTGTCTCCATGGCCTATTTAGCCCCTGGCAGCTGCTGGTCTGGATCCTCCAGCAACTCTCTTGGAGCAGGGGCATGAGGTATCCATTGACTTGGCAGCAGCTTCCACAGCCAGGCAGAAGCCAGGACTGCAGCACACATGTCCCGGGACCATAGACAATTAAATTAAATGTTGGGGGTGGGGAGACTTGCCTCCCTTGCCCAGTGCAGAATGCAGAGCAAGGGCGATCTAACTGCAGGCCCAACTCCTGAGCCCACATGCAACACAGGTCTGAGCTGGAGGGGAATCTGGGAAGGGTAAAAGACCATGGGCAGAGCCTCGCACATGGAGTGGGGCATGTGTCCACAATGGAAACTTATTGGAGAATAAGGTAGAGGATCAATGCGGGCCACATTCCCTTCGAATCCTATTGAGTGAAATGCGGATGGGTTTCCCTGGCATGAAGGGGGAGCTTTAGCTGGTGGCTTGCAAGAAAGCTATAACAGTCTGCCGACCCCTCTGGCTTGTTCCCTCCTTCCATAGGAGCTGGGAAGAGACTCACCAAACTCCTCTTGTTTGAGCATCAAAGAGGTTGGATCCACTTTCAGTTGGTGCTGCTCTGGGCTGGCTTAGAACAAGGGCTGAAGGGGGACAGTGTTCCCATCCCCTGAGCCACCCCTCTGGCTATTTAGGATTTATATGGTGGCAGCATCACAGTCATGAGTCCTTATTGTGCTTGGAGCTGTATGGGCCATGGGCTGTGCTCTGTACGAGCTGTGAGTCAGGCCCCCCCACTCCGCCTTTGCAGGATGTTATAGGGGCACATCAAGTGCAGGCTGGCCTTTGGAAGACCAGGCCCCAGCTAAGATGGGAGAAACACTTCTTGGGGCTGAAAGTTTCTGGCTGAGAGGTCAGGGGCACACTGGGCACCAGCCCGGAGGTTCGACTAGGTCGTCTCATCTCCTGTGTCTCAGCCTGAGTCTTAGGGTTTGCTTATGCTGCAGGCATGAGGCACGGTTGTAGCAGCTTTGATCGAGCTGGCCTGGGCACCCCTAGCTGTGAAACCACAGCAGCCTGGCCTTCAATACAAGCTTGGCCGGATCCCTGGGTCCTTCCTCTGATGCCTATGCCTCTGCAGCTTGCCTGCTATTGGTACCTGAGCTAGTTGACTCACCCTGCTGCAGTGTGGATGTACCCACTTTATCACACTCCACAGCAGAAAGGGGGTTTCTTAGTGGATAGGAACAGCCCTCTGAGAATCCCCAGTTGATGCAGAGCCGGCATATGAGCCACTGGCATTGGTATGGACCTGCAGCATGAGTTTCCTATGGGAAACAGAATATTAGCTATAGCAGCCCTGAGGCGGCTGTAGTTTACACCACGGGCTGGACAGAGCTTGGCATTGCCCCAGAATATGGGGGTATTGGCAGTGGGGCATAAGAGCTCCCTTAAACCCCTACCCCAAGTGCAGGAAGAGACTATTAGCGGGCTCGCTGGTTCCAAAGCCGTTTGGCTCCTGCCAGCTGTTCTTCTCTCCTCCGTTTGGAAATGGAGATGCCCCTTCCCACCGCTCTGCCCCCTCACTAATTCACCCCCCCCCCCGATCTATCCAGAAGCAAACTGCTGTGGTTCTTTTCTCGTCCATGAGGCCTGTCACCTTGTATCACACTGACGCATGGCCCTGTGACTGCAGCTCAAATCGAAATGAAAGGAAGGATAAAAATAACTGCTTCTCCTCTGCCTCCCGGCACTCCACGGCTTTGCTGTGATGGCAGGCTTCCCACCCCACAACTGAGGCAGTTCTTCCAGCCCCAGACCCCATCTGTGCTTTGTTGCTCCGTTTTGCTAGTCATGGCTGGTTTATGTCTTTAATTTGTGCAGTTTCTCCTCTGGGTTTTAAGTGGATTCAGCATTGCTGAATGGGCTGGATTGACCATGACCTTCCATGCATGCAGCTAGGACAGGCACTGGGGTGAGCTTCCCCTAAATACAGCCCATTACGGACACACGCCAACTGGGCTCTGCTGGGTTCACCTTCTGGGCCTGGGCATTGCAGCCGGAGCCGCCAGCTGCCTCAGGTGCAGGAGAAGGCTCAAGGAATCTCAGACCCTGTTTTAAGTCATGATTTTTAGTTTAGGACACAGGCATCTTTGCTGAAATGGAAGGGCTTTGCACCACCCTCTGCTCAGCTTTTCCCACCGAGTCTTATAAGTAGGATCAGTGTGGAGGGCTTTAGGGTATGGACAGCTCGATCTCGTCTAGCCAATGCCTGGTCCTGCAAGTCAATCCATCTTAGAACCTGGGCACACCTCTTCTCAGACCTGCTTGCATGGCTCAATTTCTGGGTCAGGGCCATAGCTTGTCAGAGGCGTTTCAGGTTCCCTTTTGGGATGACAGCCCCGCAGGAAATGACTGGGCATCCAGATTGTGGCAGTTCTGTTGAACAGGTGTAAGTTTTAAGGCAAGGAAGGCCTGTTAGCCTCATCCCTTCTGACAACCTACACAGTGCATCCTGGAACCCCTTTCTTGACAATTCCTGCATCAAGCCTGGAATGTCTGGCTGGGCTGACCTATCTCCACGAAAAGAAATGGCCAATCTGGAGGGATGTTGGTAACTTGGAGAGGGTTCAGGGAAGAGCCACGATAATGATGAAAGAATCAGAAAACCCACTTTAGAATGAAAGACTCAAGGAGCTCAGAGCATTTAGCTTAACAAAGAGAAGGTTAAGGGTGACTTGATCCCACTCTGGAAGTACATAGGTGGGGAACAAATATTTGATAAGGGGCTCTTCAGTCTAGCAGAGAAAGGTCTAATATGAGCCAATGGCTGGAAGTTGTAGCTAGATAAATTCAGACTAGAAATAAGATGTACATTTTCAACAGGGAGAGTAATTAATCTTTGGAACAGCTCATCAAGGGCTGGGATTAATTCTCCATCACTGGCACCTTTTAAATCAAGGTTAGCTGTTTTTCGACAAGATCTATTTGGAAGAAGTTCTATGGCCTGTGGTCATCTAGTTTGACCTCCTGGTTCTTGGTTATGGCACCTCTGTCTCTTTGAGTTCCTCTTCCCACAGTAAAGTCTCCAACCTGCTACATCCTGGTCCTGGTGATGCTTCCCGCGTCGGTGATGCTTTCTGAGCTTTGCATGTTTTGTGTGTGGCCTTCTGACTGTAACCTGTAATTCAGGTATTGTAAAGCTATTTCACTGCAACCGATTCATTGTTAAAATTACTCACTGGCTGACTGATGTGGTCTCATCATTTTGCCTCCATCTGGCAAGTCTCAGATTGGAAGCTCTTTGGCATAAGGCCTATCTCTTTGTTCTGGTTTTGTATAGCATCTAGCTTGGCTCATGACTAGGCCACCGGGACACAGTCGCCATACAGAAGCCTGGAGTTCTGAGAATGTAATTTTGTGGCTGAAAAATTGGTTTGGCACTTATAATTTTTCAGTGGAGAATTAACTGCACCTCCCTCCAGAAGGAGAATGTGGCAAGTCAGCCCCAGAACTTAGCATGGGATGCAGACTAGGACCCTTCCTGTTAGCCCCTGCAGGCTGTGTGTTAGATGGCTTGGTGCACAGAGCAGCTCTCTGGGCCTGGTTGAGGGGTGAGTGATTCCAGGCTGAAAGAACCGAGGGGCACATGAGTGGAGATTGAATCTGTGCTCCGGCTTGCCCCGAGCAACAGCCTGGCCAAGAGCAGCCACCAGCTCTTTCCACACACCCTCCTGGAAGAGCCACCGCCCTGGATTTAATGTTAAAGACAGAACGAGAGTTTTCTATCGAACGCTGCTGCCAGGGAGTCTCTGGAAAGTGATGTGAAGGGTACGGTGGGGGTGCAGAGCCCGAGGAGAGCGCGTCAGCCTCCTGGGAGGAGTGACTCAGCAGGAGGTGGGGGGGCCATTCATCCTTTTCATAGGCTGCTGGTGGAGAGTGGAGCTGGGCACGTTGCTGTTGGGGTTTTGGCCCACATGGGTGGAAGGATATTTCTTTCCTCCTGGCTGGGCTGAGAAGCCTGAGTGACTGTGTGGGCGTTGGGATTCAGCTGCCCAAGCCACTGTGTAATCCCTGGGGCGAGGAATCAGGATTGCGCTAATTATGCAGGTTGACAGCTGCCATCTCCAGGGCGCGAACCTACCACTTCTGAGTCCTGTCCCCTCCCTCTCCCCTGTCACATTGGGGCTGCAGCCTCTGCTGAAGTGATTAGTCACTTCCGCTACCTTCTGAAGCCCACTGAGCGGCTGCTCAGAGCTGCCCCATGATGTGGCTCCCCCCTCCATGTCGCCATCTTCTCTGTGTTTGCATTAGCTGGGTTGTCTCCCTTGTCTCCCCCACGCTCTGTCTCCCAAATCAACCCTTCAGCCTGATCCCATCCCTCCCGGTCCCTTCAGTCTCCCCCTATGTTCACCCTACTTTTCAGCGTCATTGAAATACCTCCAGCACCCCTCCCTTCCTCCCTACGTTCAACCTTGCATCAGGCTGCAGTTCTCCTGCATCCTTATCTGCCCCAACTCAACCCCATAGCACTACAGGAACCTTCCCCGCAACCTCCCTTGGTACTCGACCCCACCCCCATCACTCCCCCTTTCCGTTTTTCGCATTCCCCTGCCTTTCTGCTCAGCTCCCAATGCCCCACATTGGGTTGGAGGCGGCTCTGTGTACTGGTCATTAGTTAAGGCCATGCGTGTGTTTTCCCTTGCACCCTGTCTTCCAGCAAAAGAGCAGTGTGGCAAGAAATCCACCACCTGCCACTGGGACAGCTTGGGAGATCACAGCCCAGTTGGAGAGATGAGTCTGGGGCCACCCTTGCACCTCCATGGTCAGGGCAGGCGGTGTGGAGGGGAGCCCCACAGGGCCAGCAGCTGGAAGAGGGATGGGCAGCCTGCTATAGGAGGGATCAGTTTTCATTGCAGATGAGCCTTGACTTCATTGGGTTTGGGATTCAGATACAGCAGGACTGCTGGGTCCTATTCCCAGTGCTGGGAGGGGAGTGGGGTTTAGTGGGTAGAGCAGGGAGGCTGGACATCAGGAGCCCTGGGTCCTATGTCCTATCCCCAGTTCAGGGAGGAGACTGTGGTCTAGTGGGTAGAATGACGGATGAGGCCCAGGACTCTCGTAGGAGCTTGGGGTCTAGTGATTAGGTCAGGGGCTTGAGTGTAGAACCTAGAGTCCTGACTCTTCTTCCGCATGTTTTAATCAGCAGACGATGTGGCCGCCTAGAAGCTGATGTGCTCCCTGCCTCCAGCGCCTGCTGCCCGGCCCCTGCCCACACATGCTCTGCTGAGCCCTGAGTGACCACAGTGGCCGGGAGGTGCTCTAGGAGCCTGCGTTACTGCTGACGGGTGCCGCTCTGTTTGCTGTGTCCCTCCAGGCCTCATCGTCTACCTGGGCATGATGGTGGGAGCTTTCCTATGGGGTGGCCTGGCAGATCGGATCGGTCGACGGCAGTGCCTCCTGATCTCTCTCTCCGTCAACAGCGTCTTCGCCTTCTTCTCCTCCTTTGTGCAGGGTTATGGCACCTTCCTCTTCTGCAGGCTGCTCTCTGGAGTGGGGTGAGAGAAGCTGGCTGGGTTCCTACTCGCTGGTCTTGACTGTTCTGGCAGGAGGGTAACGTGTTCACACCTGTGGGTGGGATCTGATCCCCAAGGGGCAGGGTGCCCACCAGGAAAGTCTACCTCTGGCTGTGCCACGACTGAGTTGTTTGCCAGCTCTAATGCCCCACGTGTGTAGGCATAGTGGAAAATACAAGGGGAAACCCCATTCCTTGGGGTTTTTAGTGTTATTGTTGTCTCCTCTGGGCCAGATCAAAACTTGGATTGCCTGGTCTGGTTGGATAAGTGAGGCAGCACTGGGTTGATGGTGTCTGAAGAGACAGAGTTAGGGAGACGTGGGGCTGGAGTGGGTCTCAGGGAGGAGGTAGTGAGGTCTTAGCAGACAGGCCAGAGACTTGTGACATTATGACAGAGGGTGAGAAAGTGGCAAAATGGGTCAGTGGTCAAAGAGGTAGCAAAGGGTGTGATGCCAATAAGGTCTGAACGAAGACGGCAGGAGGTGGAGACACCAGCCTCGATGGACTGGTGGGGTGGTTTGAGCCGGAA
This sequence comes from Podocnemis expansa, assembly GCA_007922195.1. Classification (NCBI taxonomy): domain Eukaryota; kingdom Metazoa; phylum Chordata; order Testudines; family Podocnemididae; genus Podocnemis; species Podocnemis expansa. The sequence goes on from ML682090.1 coordinate 1,436,711, forward strand.
GGGAAATATCCTGGGATAGCCTGTAATACTTTCCATCTGCCATTTCTGGCCAAGGACATCGCTGCTAGATTCTCACCTCCTCCGCTTTGTCTGACAGTCACAGCTCAGCACCTGCTGGTTTAGCCAGGAGACTTCATCCCCTGCTAGGGTCCCACTTCAAATCCTTTCTGTTCACAGAGGTAGACTCTGACTGGGGGATGAAAGGTACCCACTCATATAGAAGCTGTAACTTGTCCACAGATCAGTAGCTGACTCAGGAAACCTGGCTCCCTTCCTTCTCCTCTAACCCCTAAGCTCTCTTCTCCCAATGGGTTGAAGTAGTCACTTTGCCTGACCAAGCTAGGCCCACATCTGGGCAGGAAACAAGGTATGGCAAAGAATTGAGATGTTAAGGACAGCATGCACTCCTGAATTCCCCTCCTCTGAGAGCATATGGCACTACCTGGAATCTGCAAGCGAGAAACCACTGGTAATTATGGTCATTAAGAGCAGGCTTCACTACGGCTGAGAAAAGGAGCATCCCAACCCAGCACCAGAATCTGGTCAGGTGGTGAAAGCAGCCTCAGTTTAGGCAATACGGATGGCTGTGCAATGGATGTGGAACAAAAGCCTATCTGGGATCTCTTCCCTCTTTTCCAAACCCACCTCCTTCCCTCCCAGGCAAACTCACGATTCATTTAGCCCAGGAGTGGGGATGAGTCCTTCCTGACCTTCCCAGTTGAGGATGAGTTTAGATCCTGAAGAATAAGCCTCACCATCCCTTGCAGCTCTCTCCAAGTAGAAGCTGTTCTAACCCATGTTTTCTTTCTCCCTTTCCCAGCATTGGGGGTTCAATCCCCATTGTCTTCTCCTACTTCTCAGAGTTCCTAGCTCAGGAGAAGCGAGGAGAGCATCTGAGCTGGCTCTGTATGTTCTGGATGATTGGGGGTATCTACGCATCAGCCATGGCTTGGGCCATTATCCCTCACTACGGTAAGAGAAATGGGGGCCAGCTGGTGTTCCCATCCCCCTTGTGCTTGGGAAGCTACCATGGGCTCTCACCCAGCAAAGACTGTGTCAAAGAATGGATGGGGGAGGGAAGGTAATGTGGTATGGAGAGAGTAGACTGAAAATTTTCCATCCAACCTGGTTTTTTGACAAAAAAATTAGATTTTCTATTAATTTTTTCCCCCGAGTCTCTCCTTCCCTCAGAAAATCCCATAGTGTCAAAACTGAAATATTTTGAAATGGAAATACCACTGCAGTGCCTCATGGGAGTTGTCGTTTGAGTGCATCCTGTCTCCCATTTTCCTCTATGGTCTGGGCTTCCTGGCTGGAATACGGCTCCCATGATGCACCATGGCTAGGGCTTCTGGGGATTTAGCACCTTCCTTTTCCAAGAGTGGGAGTGGGGGGCTGTGGTGCATTATGGGACATGTAGTGCAGCCAGCCAGCCTAACGAGGCACCCAAACGACAGCTCCCATAAGGCACTGCAGTGGCATTTCCAAATTGAATCCCTTTGGTTTCAATCTTTCAGTATCATATTTCTGCCGAAAGATCAAAGTTCTCAGGGGGGAAGGGGGCGACCTATATTTGTTGGACCAGCTTTAGCCCTGTAAGCCCTACCACACAATCTCGGCCTGATTGCCTGTGCCGATTGTGTTCGGTGGATCTTAGCTCAGTCCTCGGAGGATACACACACTCTCTCCTCTTCACACACCCCCATCTGGCAGCCTCAGCAGAGATGTCCAGAGGGGTTCAAGCTGGGCCATGCCACACTGGTAGTACAGGAGGAGAAGGCATGTGTGCAGGGGGATGCCAATCCTGAAACTGCCTTCACCCATTGGGGACTGCACTGAGTGTGAATGCTGATAGCATGTAGCTCGCAAGTGCATGGGCCCAGGTGCTTTGTTATGTGCACTAGACTGAACTAATTGCAGGATTTGTAGTTAGAAAAGAAATTTCCTCACTAAGGGGACAAGGGGAGCAGCTTGGGGTGGCACTTAACCCCCTGAGTGCCAGGCCTTGGGCTTCTCCATCAGTATCACCATGCCAGCAAGGCGGCCAGCCAGCCACTGGGAGATGAGACTGAACCCTTGCTTTGCTTCTCCCCTACCCCTGACACTCGACCAGTTCCTGTCCCCGCTGTCAGGATAGGAGCTGGCTTGGGTGGGGGAAGGGGGTAGGAAAGGAGGAGAAGATGCATCTTCTCCACTGCAAAACTGCAGAACGGCCACAGTGGGTCACAGTCAGACCAGTTGTCCTTCTAGCCCAGTATCTTCTGCCTGACACAGTGGCCAGGGCCAGATGCTTCTGATAATCGGACAACCTTGGCTAATAGACATAGATAGCCCTGCCCTCCAGGAACTTATCTAATTCTTTTCTGAATCCAGTTAAGCTTTTGGCCTTCACAACATCTCCCGGCAATGTGTTCCACAAGTTGACTGTGTTGTGTGACCGAGTTCTTCCTTTGATTTGTTTTAAACCTGCTGCCTGTTAATTTAATCTAGTGACTCGTAGTTCTTGTGTCATGTAAGTGGTAAATAGCACTTCCCTGTTAATTTTCTTCACTCCATTCATGGTTTTATAACCTTCATCATATCCCTCCTTGGTTATCTCTTTTCTAAGAGGAACAGTCCCAGGCTTTTTAATCTCTTCTCGTCTGGTAGCTAGATGATCACACTGGTCCCTTCTGACCTTACAGTCTATGAGTCTGAGCTGTTCCATCCCCCTGATCATTTTCACTGCCCTTCTCTGCACATTTTCCAAGTCTTCTATATTTTTTTGAGATGAAGTGACCAGAAGTGCATGCAGTCTTCAAGGGTTGAGTGTATCATGGCTTTATATAGAAGCATTGTGATATTTTGTGGCTTATTATCAATGGTTTCTACATTCAGTTCGCTTTTTAAATTGCTGCAGCACACCAAGCAGAGGTTTTCAGCAAACCTTCCACAAAGATCGCTTTCTTGAGTGGTAACACTAATTTAGACCCCATCATGTACTCTGTATTGTTGGGATTCTGTTTTCCAATGTACATTCTTTTGCACTTTTCCGCACTGAATTTCACCTGCCACCTTGTTGCTTGGTCACCCAGTTTACTGAGGGCCTTTATAATTCTTGGCAGTTAGCTTTGGATTTACCTCTCCTGAGTTTTACTACATCTCACTCCCTCTTTCTTGTTTTTGTGCTCCTCTTCTTTCATGCCTCCATTTTGTCCTTTCCCACCTCTCCACCGCAGGCTGGAGTTTCCAGATGGGTTCTGCATACCAGTTTCACAGCTGGAGGGTCTTTGTCCTGGTCTGCGCCTTCCCCTCTGTATTCGCTATTGGTGCACTCACCACCATGCCAGAGAGCCCTCGCTTCTTCCTGGAGGTAAAGGCCTCATGGTTGGGTGGGGGGAGCAGGTCAGAAATGACTACTCCGTGCATGGGGCCTGGGTGGCTGGGATCCACTGGCTCCACTCCAGCCTCCTACAGCAGAAACTCAAGAGTGGCCAGGAGCAGCCTTCAGATATGGGATTTCAGGGTCACAGCCCCCAAAGCTACCAATGAACCCCCCTCTTTGTCATCAGTCTTCACAGTGAGCATGGCCCCAGAACTCAGTCCTCCCTCCCCCTGCCCCTAATGGGGGTGATGCTCGCAGGAAGTGGCACAGAGAGCGCCCTGTGGGGGCAACAGCTCTGGTATCCAGGATCTGTTGGTTCAGCCCCTTTATCCGCAGCCTGGAGCAGGGCTGGTGTATGGTGCATCCCATAGATCTGCTGGTTGCTAGACATGGGCATTGGGTGATGCCCTCATGCACAGGTGAGGAGGGGCAGGGGGATGCAGAGGAGGAAGGAAGGGCTGTTCTGGTGGCAGTGGTGGAGTTTATGCATGATACCTGGAGAGCAGCAACACGTGGCTCAGGGAGGCAGGCATGAGGGACAGGGAGACTGTGCTGGTGTGAGGGGCAGGGTGCCTAGGTGATCTGACCCTAATTCTTAGGGGGATCTCCTGCATGGCTGGTCTCCCTGCAAGCCAGGATGCTCTGGAAAGGGTGGGGTGGTGCCCTCGAAAGCTGAGTAGCAGTACCCCAAGATACTTGGGTGCCAAGTACCAGGTCTCTGGAGGAGCTGACCGTGGGGGAGGGCAGCCCACCCCACACCTCCCACCCCATGCTACCCTCTGCAGGGCAGTGTGGTCAGTAATGGCCTCGGGTTTTGTCTTACAGAACGGGAAGCATGACGAGGCCTGGATGGTGCTAAAGCAGGTTCATGACACCAACATGCGAGCCAAGGGCCATCCTGAGAGGGTATTCTCGGTAAGAGCCACTTGGGGATTCTCAGCCCTCAGAGAAGAGGGGAGATGTTTAGGCTAGAGGAGAGGGGTGTGCAAAGTGAAAGTGCTTCCCAGGGGGGATGAAGGAGAGTGTTGTGGGTAGGACAGTGGGCTGGGAGTCAGGAGACCTGGGTTTTATTCCTGACTCTCCTGCCAAGTGTGGACAAATCACTCCTTGCTCCTGGGCTCCTCACCTTTACATAATAACAATAATTCCTAGCTCTTTCCAGCAGAAGATCACAGAGCTGGCCAGCATCCTTGTCCCCATTTCACAGCTAGGGAAACTGAGGTACAGTGTGGGAAAGCAACCTGCCCATGGACATCCCATGTATCGATAGCAGAGTTGGGAATAGAATGGGAGTCCCAGCCCAGGTGTCTGTCCTCCTGTGTGAGTGAGAGTCTAAAGCTCACTTCTGGATTGTGAGGCGAGCATGGCACTGAAGGATAGGGGCCCCATGGGGGGTCATTAATACTGATTTTTGTTTGAAACAATTTCTGTGGCCCCCTGAGTATTGGAGTCCCTGCCCCTTGGGCCAGCAGCAAGGATAGAACCTGGCATCTTTTATGCCAAAGCACAGACCTGGCCCCCAACTCCCTGAGCTAAAGGAGTATCTCCACTACTTGATAGTAGTCACAGGCTATTATCTTCTACATAGGCCAGTTGCTAGAGAAGGTGATGTGGCAGGCTGGGCCAGCATCCAATATTTAGGCCAGGATTTCCAAAGAGACCTGGAAACTCAGCTCCCGCTTGGAGCCCATGAGAATCTGAGCCCTGGGATGGGATGTATGCTGTCAGCAGCTGCCCACTGCAGTAGATGGGGCAAAGAGGGGCATGGCATCTTGGATAAGGGGGCTGGGGGTGCTGGGAGAGGGTGCAGTGATGAGGCAGAGGAGGTGGTGAGTGGGGACTGAGGGAGAATGTGAAAATGGGGAGCTGAGAAGGCAACAAAGGGGGGGGAGAAGAGGGGGTATGAGACAAGGTGATTCGGGATGGGAGAAGTACTGTGGAAGCAGCCTGACTCTGAATCCTGGAGAGATTGCCTGCTGGTTTGGTGGCAAGGCCGAAAGTCAGTGGTGAGGTCCTGGCTTTTCTGTCCATGCTGCAGAGGAGTCATGGAGTAACCATCCAGCAGAGGCAGAGATCAGGGGGCAACCTGGCACTGACTCTCCTTGTATGAGGTTATAGGTCTTTGGCTGGTCTGAGGCTCCAGGCTAGAGGGGATGGACCAGCTGGCATCTTTGCCCTCTAAGCATCCTACTCCTCTGCTACCTATTTATCCCTGTCTTGCTGTGTCTGGTGTCAGGGGCCTCCCGCATGCAAAGGGATGTTCCTGTTCTGCACCATGCTGTCTACAACCTCCTCATCCCTCCTTCCTTGCAGGTTACCCACATCAAAACCATCAAGCAGGAGGACGAGCTGATCGAAATCCAGTCAGACACTGGCACCTGGTACCGGCGCTGGATGGTTCGGATCCTAAACCTCTCACAGCAGGTAGGGGGCGGCCCCGGGCTGACAGGGATGTGGAGACTGGGATTCAGGTCAGAGGATGGCTCCACTCAGCCACAATTCTCCCCAGCATAGCTGGGTGCTTGTATGAGGCCCCCCCAAGAGACAGCTGGCCCCGTGTGCTGGGCTGGGCCTGGGAGAGAGGCAGGGTCCTCCTGGATTCCTCCTGCCCAGGTGACCACCTTTATCTGGACGTACCATGCAGCCTCACAGCTTGGCAAGGAGCTGCAGCACCACCCTTTGAGGGTCCAAGATCAAAGCTGACACCTCCTTACAAGAGGAAGGCGATTTACCTATCCACCAACACTAGCTTCCTTTGCCTCCTGCTGGCCTCTCCCTTGGCCAGGGCACTGCTCCCAGCCCTGGAGTTGTTTCCAAGCTCAGCTGCTCCATGGACACTGGTTCTTTGGCAACCTGGGCTGGGTCCCAGTCCCCCCAGGAGATGATTCGAGACTGGATTTTACTTAGCAGCCAAGCTTGGCTCCACAACAGACCCCCAGAGCACGACTGCAGTGGGGAGGTTGTCTCCAGATAGACATAAACAGACACAGACGCCACCCCTGTCCCCCACACACAGTGCAGGCATTGGCTTTCTGGGCCAGGGGATGTTCGATGAAGCCTTCTCTGTGGCACTGCAGTTGGGACTGCTGCATCATACAAACTAGCATGGCTGTGTCTGGGATCTCCCCCTAGCTCCCTGTCCGTGGCCTTCCCGGGGAGCCACCCTGAGCTGGAACAATTTGTTCTGATGGGCTCCAGCTGAGCTTCTTGGCCCAGCCTAAGGCTATCGCTGCCTCCGTGCAGCAGGGCAGGGGACGTGAATGAGGCCAGTTGGGTCTCCAGGGATGGGCCCCTGCTTTGTGTGGCATCCCAAGTCCAATGACTGGATTAAGGGTCAGTTGGTGACCCAAATGCGGTAGTGCTCCCTGTGAAGATCAACGGGGGTTCCTGGAGGCCTGGGGTCTGCACTCCAATCCTCTCTGTGCTCAGGCCAGCTCCTCTGTTCACCCCCGTCCATGTACATGCATCAGCTGTTCCCCTCCTCTGCTATATTTCCCTCCATCGCTCCCTCTCTCCCCACCCATCCCTTCTGCTGCCATCTTCCTTCTACCTGTCTCTCCTCTCTTCACTTCTTAGGTCTTTCTGCCCTCCCCACCCTCATCCTGGCTGCTTCTGCTGGGACCCGAGCATATCCCCATCCTTGCTGATGTCCACAGGGCTGCCGTGGCGGGCGGCAAACAATCCTTTCATCCTTCCTGCCTGTCTCTCTCCTCCAGGTCTGGAACAACTTCCAGCAGTGCTTTGCTCCTGAATACCGGCGTGTCACCCTCATGATGATGGCAGTGTGGTTCACCATGTCCTTCAGGTGGGATGGGCACTGGGTTCTGGGGGTAGGGTTGGCAAGGGGCTGAAGAGGTGGTAGCATTTAGCCTGGGTGATTTCTTGAGTCTGTTTCTTCCCCAGAGACAAGAGTGTAACCAAGGAGTCATGACTCCTGGCTCCATCTGTATTCTAATCCCTACGCCCCCCTTCCCCACGCAGAGCTGGGAACAGAAACCTGGAGTCCTGGCTTCCAGCTCCACCCCTCAACCCCTAGACTCCACTCCCCACAGAGCACTAGCAACAGAGACCAGGAGTCCTGCGTCCCTGTCCGCTGCCCGAACCGCTGCATGTTTCTGTTAGGGGAGATGGTCACACACTGGCATAGCTCCATGCAGCCTGAGGGGGGGCTTCATAAAATATTGCCATTGGGTAGGGGATAGGCTATGTCATGGGAAGGGACAAATCTATTGTGGCAGGAGGAGATTCTCCAGGTGCTGGGTATCCATTTTCCCCTGAGCCATTTCAGTGCCTTCTCAGAAGCGGCCCAGCTGTAGGTTTGATGTCCTGAGGACATCTTTCCAATCCAGAGGGATCACATGCCTTTCTGCTCCTGGTGCCCAGCTTCACATGGGACCTGTCACTCACCCCACTTCTCCTGAACTCTCTCTGCAGCAGGCAGCACCAATCTGCACTGTGATCAGCAATAAGTCATAATCAGCAGCTTGGCATCCACTGCAGTTGTGGGTTAGGGCAGGCAGGATAACAGCACTTTCAACCCTCTGGCAGTTCTGAAAAATGGAAGGGGCAGGGGGATTGTTTGGGGTGGAGGAATATGAGCATTGGAGCTGGGAAAGATGAGTTTGCAGAGATAGGGTGGGGCAGCAGCAGCATTCTCTCTGTGTTGGGAGTTGGGGGGCAGAGAAGGGAGGTGTAATAGTCAAGGAGGGAAGAGAGGAACAGTCTGATGAAAATTCCAGCACAAACTGATGCAATATTTTCAGGTCCTTAACTCCTTGGGCTGGGTCCTCAGGCAGGGTAGATCCAGGCACTTGAATGGAACACAGCCGCATGGCGCCAGCTGGGAATCTGAGTCCAGCTGCTTAAAAGTAGTTAGGCACCTGGCTCCCATCGATTTCAGTCTTGCTGGAACTGTGATTAAATATTTCACTGACTTCTAATGCAAATTGACAAAGATGGGGAGCAATTACTCACATCACAAGGAGAATCAAAGGCCATCAATTTCCACAGCCGCCCTTCAAGGAAAAATCTGCCTCCTTGCCTTTTTGGGACAAACAAGCTCTGCTACTGATATCACTCACCCGAAGCAGCAGGGAGCCGCTGAAAGCTCTAATCAGAAACTGTCTCTCTGCAATTGATCTCTGCAAAGTCCTGTTAATTGCAGTGGGCAGAGAGGAGATTGCCATGGCATTCCTCTCCTGCGATCAGGGTTCTCCTTGCGGGCGCAAAAGAACATGGGGCTGATGTGGCAATCAGACAAAGCATTTGCCTAGATTAGAGTCTGTTGCTCTTGTGGTAATTCAAGTTAATGGATTGCCAATTAAACAGTAGCAAACTAGTCTCTGGACTCTTCTTCAAAAGCCTGTTACAAGAGAAGTGTGGCCCATTATTGGGATCGCTGGATAATGGCTTCATTTGAAGGCAGAGCCTGTCATTCGCAGGGAGTAGCATGCCAGGGATTTGGGTGCTGAGTGCTTGCCACCCCCGGAAATCCAGCCACTGAGCACCTCTGCAGCAGGGCCACAGGCTGTCATCAGCCTGCTGAAGGGACATCCACATGTGTTCGCTACAGGGGCTGGGCCTCTTTGATGTGACTGGTCAGTTGGGTCACTCTTATTCGGACGAGCGAATGTAAAGGATCCTGACACAGACACTCTATGAGGGCGATAGTATTAATTTTTGTCAAGGTCAAAATTTCTTGATCAATGTGCAGTCAGGGTCCAGGGACCAGAGAAAATAATACAAAAATAACAAGAACAAATGTAAATATATAAAAAGATTTCAGGGTCCTTTCAAAAGCATCTGGTAGTCTGAATTTGGCCTGAGGCCAGCTTATTGATCACCCCTGCTCTATAGAGTGATTTTAAGATCTCCTTGTGGGGTGAAGAAAGAGGACAGGAGTCAGAGACACCTCACCATTACCCTCCAGCCTCCAGTTGTTCAGAGAGGGCAAATCCGCCTCCAGATGGCCACATGCTGACCCAAGCCAAAACTTTGCCAGGACCTGTTGCTTCCAACAAATGTCCTGGGGTGGTGACAGCAGCTCTTCTGACCCAGATTCTCCTTGGTGATGCACAGAGCGGCCTTGCTTGACTGTAGCTTCCCCGCTCCAGTGGCAAACATGTGCTTACTCCATCCATTCATCCTTCTGGTTGACATCAAACCAATCAACCCCTGTTTTAATGAAGCAGGATCCTCCGGCGTAGTCTGGCTTTCCCAGTTCACCCCAGGCCCTAACTAAAAGGTCTAGATGCCAACCACATTCCCCCTGCATCCCCCCAGCCCATCATCCTCCCCCCCAACCACTCCTAGTGCATTGCTGGGTCTTTCACAGCCCCCCTCCCCACAGCTTGGAGCTAATCAATGCTATGCTTCCTTCCCGGGTGCTATTCACTCAGCGTGGGATCCAAATCGCTCACAGAATCCACCCTCTTCCTTCCCCTGCCAGCTGTTATTCCCAGAACAGGATTTCACGCTAGGTTTGGCTGCTGTCAGAGAGGCTATGCGGGGAGATGTAAAAGAGGGGGCTCCCCTAGGAAGGAGCTGTGCAAAGGGAGATTTGGGCTCTACTAACAATGAAGAGTTTTCTCTGCAACAACACTTGTTAGGCCATGGAAGAGTTGCCCGTGAAGAGGAGGCGGCATCATCCTAGCTTGAGGAAGTGCCATTTGCCCCCAAGCAGCTCCTTTGACTTTCACAGCCCTGTGCCTGTTGTGTTTGCCCAGTTTCTTTTCTCTGTCATCTGAGCAATAGCGCTATGTGGCTGGGAGGGTGGGGCTTGTACCAGCAGGTCCTTGTGTCTCAGCCCAAAGCAGACAGGGTTGGATCGCATCACATAAAACTCTACAGGAACCAGCTGGGGTGTCCAGGAATCCACAGAGTGTGTGTGTGTGTGTGTGTGTGTGTGTGTGTGTGTCTTTTTCTCCTCTTTTTGAAAATGAAGAAGCAAGCATGTTAACTCCCCCTGTGTTGGCAGAGGGAGGGAGCCTGATGCAGTGATTAGAGCTGGGAATTCTAGAGGGTGGATCAGGCCTCTTGGGTTCTGTGTCTAGGAGGGAAGCTGAGCCAGAGACTGGAGTGTAGGGCTTGGATTCAGGACTCCTGGGTTCTGTGTCTGGGCTCAGACATTGGGAAGGACGTCAAGAAAGATTCTGGACCCTAGTAGCTGTCCTTGGTCCTGAACCATGGATCTCTATGCAGACTGCTGAGGGTAGCCAAGTTAACCTATTTCAGCAAAACAGAGAGTTTTGTGGCACTTTAAAAGGCTAACAAATTTATGCAAAAATTTAAAAAATGCAAAAAATAACTTTCTTAGTCTTTAAAAGTGCCACAGAACTCCTTGTTTGTTCTGCTGTTTCTGTTAGTGACAGAGCTGCACCAAGTTCATTTCTTTTTCCCCTTCCCTGCACCCTTTTTCTCTGACCAACCCCACTATGCACGGTAAGTCCCTTTTCCTACTGTCTTTAAGCCCCCATTCCAATCAGGTGGGGGCTCATCTGGAAGGTTCAGGGGTTGGTGTGTGGCAGGGTGGGGGCCAATTTTGCTGGTGTCTGTTCTGTGGATATACAAAGACTCCAGCCACTTCCACTGCAGCCTTGGTGAGCACATCCCACTGAGATCAGAGACCTCCTCCCAGCACTGCACTTCCCCCAAAGCATGGAGAAGCCAGGTGCACTGTGCTCTGGCACAACTATGAGGCTGCTGGATGGCTGGTTCAAAGTCAACTTCAGACGGCAGGGAGCAATAACTCTTTAGAGAAATGTTTTGGAGGGGCTAAGCCATTTTTAGGGCTCAGCAAGCCCCTTGCTGGAAGCCTGAGCACAGAGGCCAAAGACAGAAGAGCACCTGGAATGTGGACCCCCCAGAGGCAATGTGCTAGGAAAAGTTGTTCTAAGCACAAATTAGAGACAGAGACCCGGGTCCCTTGACTTATATGTAGGTTGTAAGTCAAGCTGCTTGGGAACTTTTCTGAGACAGGGGATTTTTGCAGGAAAGGGTTGATCTGATGACTTGCCCAGCTTAAAAAAAATGTTGGAAGGATCAAAAGAAGATGTTCCAGCCTTTTTGAAGCCAAAAGCTCCCCCCCCACACATTTTGTTTTTATTTAACTTAATAATTTATATATTTTTTAAAGTTAAAAAAACCAAAAAGGTCAAAATCAAAATGAAGTGTTTACAAAATGACTGAAACAAAACATGTTGATTGACCAGAACTGCAGAGGGTTTTTTGTTTGGTTGGTTTTGTTATTTTTTCCCCCCAGTTTGTGTAACATTTCTGAGATTTCAACTTTTTTATCCTGTTTCAAACAAGAATGTTTTCAAAAATCTCCTGGGAAACCATTTCACACACTCCCAAATATAGCTGTAAGAGCTCTTTGGAGCAGAGCCTGTCTGTCTTTAACTCCCTGTTTGTACAACTCCTAGCACGATGAGCTCTTGCTCTATGACTTAGAGTGCTGGGTGCCACCATAACACACCTAATAGGAATAACAACATATAGCACCCAGCACAGGTGGGTAGGGTCCTGCTCCATGATGGGTGCCATTGTAATACATCTAATAGCAGTAAGACTGTACAGCTCCTAGCACAGTGAGGTCCTAGTTCATGACTCATGGACCTAAGCACTAGTGCAATACAGACACTCAGAACTGATCTCTCTCTCTCTCTCTCCAATAGTTACTATGGCTTGACCGTCTGGTTCCCTGACATGATCAAGCATTTACAGAACATTGAATATGCCTTGCGCACAAAAGTCTTCACCCACGAGAAGGTGGAACACTTCACCTTCAACTTCACCCTGGAGAACCAGATCCATCGCAATGGTGAATACTTCAATGACAAGTGAGTTGTATGTTGTCTGCCCTTGCCCCCAGAGATCTCAGCCCTGGCCTGCTTTGATCCTTGTGAGAAGGGCAGATCCATGCTGGGGGTAGGGAGGCAGTTGAGCTCACAGAAAACAACCAGATATCTGCTGTACTGAGCAGAAGGCAGAGCCTGTAAAGATGGGAAGGGGTGTGTGTCAATGGATTGAGGTGTGGAGGAGGAACCACCATGGAAGTGGGCAGAATAAGGACTGGGAATGGGAGGAAAGACATAAGAATCCCAAATAGTTTCCACTGTTCTGAGAAGGTACTGAGAGACTTGGTGGGCCCAAAGGAATGCCACCCACAGGCATGATCTAAAATGACTCTGTGGTTGCAGAGAACAGGTTGCACATGGCTCCCCTGTGCCAGGGGATGGTTAACTTGGCTGGTGCAGGGAGAGTCTCTGGCTTTGGTGGAAGGGTGAGGGCAAATAAATAAATAGATGCTGGGGGAAGCGCAGCTTGAAGCCCACCAAGAGTGCAGCTCTGGTGACTGGGCTCCTTTGTGTATTCAGTGTACTGGTGTCAACAGGAAACGTATGACCTCTGCCCCTGCCACACACTGACCATTGTCTCTAGGGCAGGGGTGGACAAAATTGGCTCTTAGCTAGGCGCCAGAGCAATTTTACTTTTGGTCGCCAGATGTCACTCCTCCATTACATTTCTGCAGTGGAGCTGGGCAACAGGCTACTAAAACTGGTGGCCATGGTGACCAGAAACAGATTTGTTGAGGCCTGTTCCAGGGACCCCCATGGTCCATACAATCCTTGAGTTATCTGCTGTGCCAACTACAGATATGTAATTAACTCCCAGTCGTGGATAACTCGTCTAGTAGGGACTGAACTTAGACCTACCAAACTCATTGCATGGAAAGGTCTCCAAATGTCTAGCATCTGGCTTCACAGGCCCAGAAAACATTTTTGGCTCCCCATGGTGCAGGGAGAACCGTATGCCCCACACCCTTCTCCCCGTTGCTCTTGGGCCACTTAATCCCCATGTCTGTCACTGACAGGTTCATTGGGCTAAAGATAAAATCCGTCTCCTTTGAAGACTCCCTGTTTGAGGAGTGCTACTTTGAGGACATCACCTCCAGCAACACCTTCTTCAAGAACTGCACCTTCATCTCTACTGTCTTCTACAACACAGGTAACTGTGCTGCCTTGGAACAGGCCACTGGGCCTCGTAGACCCATATTCTTCACACGCAGAGGCCAGGCCAGTCTTGCTGCAACTGACAATGCTCAACTTTATCCAACACCTTGCCATGCATTAGGTACCCTGATGTCTCATCTCCACTAGTGACTTCATTATAGATAACGTAATTATGGCAGCCTGATACTGACAGGCCCTGATTGTTGGTAGGCGGGATCGAACCCGGGTCAGGGAAAGCTTCGTGTGTTAGCCAAAAGACTGTAGCAGATTCATTAATCGCTGGCTGGGCTCTGTATCACTGAGTGAGACAGAGTGCCACAGCAAGCAAGCATGGGTTACAGTAGCCCCCCACCAAGACTGGGGCCCCTGCTGTGAGATGCTGTATGAGAGCCCAATCCCTGTTCTGAAGAGATTAAATAGACAAGGCAGATAGAGAATGGGAGGGAAAGTGGCTTAGCCAGTGTCTCCTAGTAGATCTGGGAACAGAAGACAGCTGTCATGGTTTCCAAATACAGCCATACCCTGTGGGTGACCATGCCTCTCTTGCTGTAAAACAAACAAGGAATCTGGTGGCACTTCTCAAGACTAACAGATTTATTAATTGCATGAGCTTTTGTGGGAGAAAATCCCACATCATCAGGTGCTTTGGAGATGGGGAATTTAGAGAATAGGAGGAAAATAAATGTAGGGAAGTGTAAATCATAGGATCAGATCAGACGGTTACAGCAAATCAAAGCAGCTGTTAAGAGTCAAACACTGTGGAACAGCATATAGGGGAAAATGAGCTCAAATTTACCTGTTGTAATGGGAAAAAAAATCCATAGTCCTTATTTAGTCCTGACTTTACAGAGTCAAATTTGCATACAAATTCCAATTCTTCAGTTTCTCTTTGAACCTTTGATTTGTTCTCTATTTGTTTGAGCACAGTTATTAACACATCATCAGTGGAGTGAGTAGGGAGATCAAAGTGTTTCCCTGATAGGCATCTCTATGCTGCCAAGAAAAGGTGTGTTCTGACCCTAGGCTCGCTAACTCAAATGAAAATAGCAATCTAGACATGGCCCCTTGGGCCAGCAGCTCAGATTCAAGCTTGTCGGGCAGCCTGGGGTGGAATGTGAGCTGTTAACCCTTGTTCGAGGCCAGGTTGCCATGTCTCCACTACTATTTAAACCCAAGTTAACTAATGTGGGTTAGCTAACCCTTGTTAAGAACACATCATGTTTTACAGTGCATACATGCCCTTAGAGACAGACTGAAATTTCCCAACTCTGGATCTTGCTGACTAATACAATGCCTCATAGGGGAGGTTCCTTCCTGACTGATCAGCTGGCAGTCAGCTTGTGCCATGGGGCATGAGGGTGAATAGACCTTGTGTTCGCTAACCAGCACAGCTGCAGATGTTACATTTGGGCTCCCTTGAAGGGGAAGACAAGGGCATGACCTTGATGTTCTGAGGAGGGTGTCAGTGAAGGGCAGCATCTCACTCAAAACAACAGGGGGAACAAATAGGAGGGCCTGATTCCTTGCTTCCCACTCACCATCTGCAGCCGTTTACATACACTGATTCAAAGCAGGTGTAAAGCACTACCAGGCAGCAACCGGGAACCACTTTGTGCTGATGGAAATGGCTGGGCAGACACAGGTGGAGGAGGGTTGGGCCAGGGTTGTTTTGTTTTAGGGCTTTAATTTCTCTACTTGCCTACTGCAGGACTTGAAATTGCTGCACTTGGTGGTGCTGAACATTGTTGGGGCCATGCTAATTAGCTGACTCCTGCTGATTAAGACAGCACTGAATAGATACTGATGAACTTTGGAAAGGTAGCCCTAGATAAGGAGAGAGCAGGCAGCTGGAGCTGCTACCCCTCGTATTTTTGGAAAGGTATCAACAAATGCTGTTGAAAGGGGGAGCAAACAGCTGGTAAATGTACCCATGCTCCCCAAAACCCCATCTTCACCTAGGATAGATGCAGCTCCAGGGTTGATCCTGTATGCAAAAGAAATGATGACTCATGACCCCCTGGAGCCCAATCCACTCACTACTGCAGTGCCATATTGCCTGATTCTGCCCTCCAGGGGGGTTGAACCTAGCCATTACCATCAAAGTGCCATATGTTAAGAATCCCTGGGCCAGTCTAGCCTCTGGTGGCTTAAAGTTTCCCTAATTCTCTACTTCCAGCACTGTGATGTGCTGTTCAACAGCAGCGGTGTTCAACTTCAGAGGTGGCTGCATTTCAGTGGTGGGGGAGGGGGAGCGATCACTGTGCAGCATTGCTGTATAGACACTAAACAGCAACCACCTTCCACCCCAGAGGTGGCTGCATTTCAATGGTGGGTGAGTGACAGCTGCACAGCATTTTTGTGAGGCTGCTAACAGCAGGCATGTTCCTATCAGAAGTGGCTTGCTTTTTGGTGCGTGATGACTAAACCTTGTGCACCATTGCTGTCTAGCAGTTAAGCAGCAGATGCACTCCACCCAGAGGTGGCTGCATTATAAATCTGGGAGCGCACCCCCAGGAGCACTTGATATGTGGTTGTTAAACAGCAGCCGTGCTCCACCTCAGAGGTGGCTGCATCTCAGCCCATCTCCCCACTCCACCCCAGCATCACATGGCAGGAGGGGGGAAGATTGCCTGCAAACAGCTGTACAGCTCCACACAAAGCCACGGCCAGTGTCTCTTCTCCCTCTCCACAGACCTCTTCGAGTACAAATTCATCAACACCAAAATCATCAACAGCACTTTCCTGCACAACAAAGAAGGCTGCCAGTTAGACTTTAGCGACGACAACAATGCCTACATGATCTACTTCGTCAGCTTCCTGGGCACCCTGGCCGTGCTGCCGGGAAACATTGTCTCAGCTCTGCTCATGGACAAGATCGGGCGCCTCCGGATGCTGGGTAAGGCATGGGAATGCTGTCTGTAGGGTGGGGATGGTAGCTTCAGGGTATGGCTAAGATATTCCTTGTGCACTGCTCCCACTTGTAGACTTGTCTGGAGAAAAAAATTGGCATCCCACCCTTAAGCCAGCTCCCCTGTGGCTCGAAGCTGTAACTGCCCTCTGCTGACCAGATTGGGTCTGAGGTAACAGAGTCCCCAGCTTGGCCCCCCCTTGGTAGCATGGGGAAGAAAAGGTTTCCCTCTCCCCTGAGAATTTTCAAGATTTCAAGTTTCCCCCGTCTGGACAGGGGACAAAGCATCGAAATCTACAAAATGATTGGGAGCTGACAGTTGAAATACTTTCTTTCTGATTCCAGTGTTATGTTTTGGTCCTTTTGAAATATTTTGTTTCCTTTGACAACTCCTCCTCCTTCTTCTTTTTTAAAAAACATGATCATAAATTGACAACATTTTGAAAGGAAAAGTCATTTTAAACTGAAACCTGGAACATCCCCCCTCACGTTGTTCAAAATGAAAAATTTGTCACAGTCGACCCTTTCCCATGAACCGGTTCAGCGAATCCATTTCCCAACTAAAAAAAGCTGTTGAAAAATTCCTTGGCTGATGCACACAAACTAGACCCTCTTAGTCCATAGGCATCAGCTGTACCCAGTGAACCATCTTCACTAGCACCAAGGAGAGACCTCTCCTTGCAGGGGCATGGCCAACATTTGCAACCCCAGGGCCATTAGAGCCAGCTGATTCTCTTAGCTGGTATCTGCTGTGTCCTGCTGCTCAAGTCATGGCCTGGCCAGAATTGCATGGGCAGTGGCTTGTGCATCAACAAAAAGAAGGAACAAAGAGGAAGCTGATGAGAGACTGTGTGTAGGGCAGGGAGGCTGCAGAAGGGACTTGTGCTGGATTGGGTAGAAGGGATGCTCAAGAGACTATTGCAGGACCGATGAAGGTAAATGCAGAGGAGGAGATTCTTGCACCAGGTGGATGATGCTGGCTCTGACCAAGTAGAAGTCCGACCAGGCCGGTACCTGCAGATGCACCCTTCTTCCCCACCCCACCCTAACCTGCCTCTCCTCCTGCCACAGCCGGCTCCAGCGTAATGTCATGTGTGAGCTGCTTCTTCCTGTCATTCGGGAACAGTGAGTCAGCTATGATCGCCCTGCTCTGCCTTTTCGGCGGGGTTAGCATCGCTTCCTGGAACGCCCTGGATGTGCTTACAGTGGAGCTCTATCCTTCAGACAAAAGGTACAAGTTCCCACCCCCTGTTCTCCACCCAAGGCAGAGCAAGTCCTGAAGGAAACGGGCTGGCTCCATGAGGCTACCTCGGAGTGGTTGAGAAGGAGGAATCCTAGGTCACAGCTTCAATCTGGGAGCTTTGGAGACACGACACAGTAATGTTAGATACCTGTTAGGGCCCAAAGGACTCCTTGGCCCTGTGTGCTGGGGAAGGAGGCAAGGTGGCCCAATCGTAAGAGCAGGAGGCTTGGGAGTCAAGACTCCTGGGGTCTCTTCCCAGCTCCAGGAGGAGAGTCCAGTGGTTAGACCAGAAGTCAGGATGCAGGATCCAGGGTTGAACTGGTTGGAACTTTTCCAATGAAATGGCTTTGCTGGAAAATGCCAGTTCAGTCCACTTTGGGAGAATGCAGCAAACAGAAAAACTACTCACAGAAAGGGAGCACCCTCTTTTTCAGCCTTTGCTGGTTCTCGCTCTGGGTGGGGAGTGGTGGCCACTGGACAGAGTAGAGCAGTGGTTCCCAACATTTTCTCTGCAGTGGCACACCTTGCTGCCTTTAATTAATTTGAGACACACCACCATATAGTTTCCAAATGAACTCATGAATATCATGAGCCAATGAACCAATCCTGAGCTCTTTGAGTAGTTTTTCAAAAAATTTTGTGGCACACCTGCTCAGACCTGACGGCACACTGGTTGGGAAACACTGCAGTAGAGCACTTGGATGCAGGCAGTGCCAGATTTGTACTGGAAGGCACCGGACTCAAGTGACTAGGTGCTGAGGCTCAGGTACTCTGTTGGTGGCCCTATTAATGCTGTCAGTGAGGGTGGTTCAAGGGGGCTGTGAGTCACCACAGCTGCCCTCGACTGACACCATTGTTTGTGGGGACGGTGGCAGAGGTGAAATAGTGCAGGTGCAGTTGATGCACACAGCTGCCAGCTTGCACCTTGGCTGGCTCAAGGGTCCTGCGCAGAGAGTTAAGGGCACTGAGGTGTAGGCACCAGGGCTCACCTTGCAGTTGGTGCATTTGTGCTCAGCTTTTTGCAGTCCCCCCCCTTCACCCCCAGGGAAAAGGGATCCTTCACTGCAGCTTTCCTAAGGGTGGAAATGGACCATAAGGAATGGAGAGCATGTGGCCTGGGTCCAGAGATTGGGGGACTGCTACAGGAACCAAGGATGCCATTCTATGGACCCGTATTCACTTGAGCTCCTGGAAAGAGAAGCCCCCTATCTTTAAAGCAGGAGGGATGGGGATGGGAGCTGGACCCTTGCACTGATGAGAGATGAGCTGGGGAGTCTGCAGCGCAAGCCCTTGTTCCACACTAGCAGGGGCTGTAGTTGAAGTTCCAGGGTAGCTGAGGCCAGGCACTCCAGCTTTGGTGCAGTCAGTGGTCATTACATCATGATAACTGGTTTTTCTGGAAGAAAAATACATACAAACAGCAGCGTTTCAACAGCCCCTCTCTCTCTCTCTCTCTCTCTCTCTCTCTCTCTCTCCTTTTCCTGCTCATCATTGAATGTGATCGTAGCATCTGTGCCCCTAATGAGATCAAGGTCCCATTGTGCCAGGTGCTGTACATACACAGAGAGGGAGAGACAGTCCCTGCAATGGAGAGCTCATGGTTTAAGCCAGGAGTCTGCAACCTGCAGCTCCAAAGCCACATGCGACTCTTTGGCTGCCACCTTGTGGCTCCGAGCTCCCAGCCACCCCACTGCCCCCTGCCAGCAGGGGACCCTGCAAGTGGCCCATGCCAGGCTCTGAGCTCCCCACTACCAGCAGGAGAGTCTGTGGGGGGGGCCCGCTCCTGGTTCTGGGCTCTCTCCCTGCCAGGGGACCCTGCAGCAGGTGCCCTGGCCCAGCTCCCCCACCAGGAGGCTACACCCACTGAGGCTCTCGAAACACTTGGTTATTGAAAGAATTTTAAAAAATGGTTCTTTTTATCTTTTGGGTTGCCAACCCCTAGTCTGAATAAAGAGAGAGGGAGGGACTTGGCTGACATCATGGAGTAGCTCAGTGGCAGAGTCAGAAATGCAATGCTGGTCCCAGATTCCCAGGCCAGCGTTCTGCCTGCTGGGCTTAAATGCAGTCAGATCATTGTGGACTGCTACTGCCATGATGCTGCTTGGTCTCCATCTTTTAGTGTAGCAGGGAGACAAGGGCCATTTACCCCAAACAGACCAGCTGCTTCTACCCACAGCTTGCCCATAACCTCATCCTCTCTCCCCTCTTTCCTAGAACGACAGCTTTCGGCTTCCTCAACGCCCTCTGCAAGCTGGCAGCCGTCCTGGGTATCAGCATCTTCACCTCCTTCGTTGGCATCACGAAAGCTGTGCCCATCTTGCTAGCCTCGACAGCATTGGCTCTGGGCAGCTCACTAGCATTGAAGCTGCCAGAGACACGTGGGCAGGTGCTGCAGTGAGTGAGGGGGGCAAGCCCCCCCCATCAGCCCCCTGCCAGGGAGTTTAGAGTTGTTAGACACTGTGAAATGTCTTACTTTATCATTTTGATTTTTTTCCACTCCCCCCCCTTTATTTGGTGTCATACTGCGTTTGAGAATCAGCTTGTTCTTTGTGGAGTTGGGGGGCAAGGAAAACAACTTAATTGAGAAGGAGAGGAAAAAAGAACCTCTTTGCACTACAGTCAGGCTGCAAATAGCCCAGCCTGGTGGGTGAATGGATTAGCTAGGCAGGCGCCAAGCTACCTAGTTCCTGAACGGAGCTGGACACCAGGCGTTAGGGCCAGATTCTCAAAGGTGACTTAGGCTGAGCATCATCTAAAGTCTAGGTAGATGCCCTGCCACCTTTGTGGAACTAGCCCTAGAGCGTGTATGTGCTGGTGAACACGTGATAAATTTAAATTTACACACGTGAGTGTAAACTAGTAGTACATGTAACGTGTATTCACGAATCTTGGCTGTGTAAACTCCAAATCCTCATTTATTTTTAATAGGGCACATGTGGTGTGTTGAGAGCAATGCAAACCCCTCCCCGCTTCCCCTCCCAGTTTCTGGGCCCATTGAGTCATATGTAAAGTAGCATCCATTTCAGGTGTTACCACAGCATCAGTTTCAGGCTTTATAGCCGAGTTTGCAGGAGCAAATCGGCAGAGCTCAGTTGTTTCCTGTGTCACATGACCCAAATTTGAAATCTTGATCTGCACGCATCCTAGCACCATGTCTCACTGAATAAAGACATCCGCTGGTAAATTTGTGCCAGTTGCCATTGGCGTATGCACCCCCCCCCCCCAGTCCTCCAGACTCTGGTGTTATCAGCCATTCATACATTTTGCAGGCAGCAGGTCTTGGAGCTTGTTGGCATGGCAGAGACTGCATAAGAGTAGCAGTTCTATCCTTGGCTCTGTTTAGTGAGCGTCCTGACGCTCTGTGCCTCAATTTCCCCATCTGTAAAACTGGGATTAAGATCCTTGCATCCGTCTGATGAGTGCTTGAGAGCAGCAGTTCTCAAGAATGGTGCGACACAATGAGCATGCTGCTGGCAGCTGGCCAGCTGCCGAAACCCGCCTCCCCCCCGCCCCCGCCCCCGCCCCCCCAACTGCTGAAACAAACCTGGTGGCTTGGGGTTTCTTCTTGTGGTGGAGTGAATTGCGGCAGCAGGAGGCTGCTTGTGGAGGGAAGTTTGTGCTGGGCACTGGCAGCGCTTTTTGGTGGTGGGATGGGGGCACTTGTGTCAGGCATGGTGGGCCACCAATGTCCCAGTAGGAAAAGGTTGTGAACCCCCTGCTTTAGATGACCGGTGCTATAGGAACAGCAAAATAGTAGCTTTTCCTCCTGTTCACCAGCTTCAGTTCATCCATCCCTCTGCAACTGGAAAAATTTAACACACTAACCCAGGGCAATCCCTGTCTCCCCACTGGCCATTTCAGACGAGCAACACAGCAGTGCTCTGGCCCCTGTTTGTGCTGGGCTGTTAAACATAATTTCTTTTGTTGGAGGAGGGGGAGAAAATTTTACTTTGAAGATTAGGGTGGATGATTTTTTTTTTTTTTTTTTAAATAGCTCTCATGCTAAGATGGCAGTTCAGCTGGCCTGACTGTGCCACAAACCTCAGTCTCGTCTGTGGGTGTCTGGTCATGCTAGATTTGGTGTTTAGTGTATTTAATGGCATAGCTGTTGATCTCTCCCTCTGCCAGGACCTTGGTTGACACTGTCTATTCTATACTTGAAAATGTAGCTTGCCCTAGCTATGTCATTCAGTAAATTAGTTCATGTCCTGTATATTCTGCATCCCAGGGCGTAAGGTCTATTGCCTGGGAAGGTTTCCAGCGGGCATGGCCAGGGCAGAGGTCCCTAAGTGGGTATGTCCCCTCCTCTCAGGAGAGGCTCGGGGATATTGGCCAGCCCCTCATTTGGAGCAGGGAGGAAGCCACCACCAAGCCCTGCTATGCTCCCATCACTGGTGCCCAGCCCCACTGTAACCCTGGCTCCCAGTACTGGTCTATACCTGGCTGTGGCCCTGGCTCTTGACTGTGACTCGTGAGGACTAGAGTGAGGAGGACACTACAACTGAAAAAGTTTGCGGCTCATTGGCTAAGACTCTCTAGCCTGAGGACAGCTAGTGATCAAGCACTTTCCAGAGGGTGACACATGGGCTGGGGGGAGGCAGACTGGGGGGGTCAGGATGGGAAGCCAGCCAGTTGCTGTGTTAGCAGGTGAACCAGCTAGTTGGCAGCAGAGATGGTGGGAAGGAAAAGGAGAAGTAGAAATTGTCTAGATGATGGTAGGATCTGCCCTCAATGAATTTTTGGGGTTCCCCCCACCGCAACCTTGTAGTTCCACCTTGGTAGATGCTGGCGTTCACACAGAAGTGCGTAGGTGGTGGTGCGATTGCTTTTCTAGCCCTGCAATGCACAGGTGGAAGCAGGTGTGAGCCCACAGTGTAGGATTGCCTGGAGCAAACAGGCTCTCCCACTACCTGAAAGAGGCAGTAAATTCCCCTCCCCAGCTGGGGAAGAAATTAGGGTGTATGACCCTCATGGCTTCTGATGGGCAGCAGACTTTGGACCCAAGGATGTTTTTCTCACACGGCTTATACCCCCTCCTTCTATAGTCACATTCAGTGATGGGCTCAACCCTCAACAGCCGCAGCCAACCAGCATGGCTGGATTAAGGCAGGGGCTTTAGGGGCTGCAGTCATGGGCCCTGACCTAAAGGCAGAGCCTCATTGCCCCGCAATAATCTAGCCTGGCCAGCCTGAGCAGCACAGTGCTGCTTGGCCTGCCTGCCTTGCCCCAGGCTGGCTAGTGCGTCCAGACCAGGAGCAAGGCAGGAGCGCCACGGACTGCGGCGTCTGGCCCAAAGCCCCACCGGCAGCTGGCCAGGCTGCGGGGCACCTCTCAGCCCCAGACTGCCAAGTACCAACCAGGCTATGGGCCCTGGATCCCACCCTGGACCCGAGTTTGCAGAATCCAAACCACAGTGCCTAGCTCACAGGAGGTGGGCCAAAACTGACCCTCAAAGGCCCTCACAGTCCTTGCTCCGGCTCCAGTTGGATTGGGAACAAGGCTTAATCTTGTCGTCTCTGGCCTGATGCAGATTTAACTCCTGTTAGGATGGGCAGTGCACTGAGGCTGAAAGGAGCTTGGTGTAAGATGCCCAGATTTTGTACCATGTGTGTAGTTGGGGTGAACTGAGCAAAGGTATTGCCTTCCTGAAGGAGTGGTGAGGTAGTTGAGGCCAGGCGGGGGTTCAGGCCTGGATCCCCAAAGGCACCCCAGCTGATTTCCTAACGTGCTGTTTGATTCCCCCACCTGAAGTAGCTTTGGATATGGGATGGAGAGCAGCACCCTTGTTGCAGCATCCACCTAGCTTTTTCAGAAAGTGGGAGGACACTCTTACCTATGTTCCCTCTAAGCTGTGCGCATGTGCGCACGCACACAGGTCATGAAACCCGCACACACGACAAAATAAAGCCTGCACAAAAAAATTAAACAGTGCTAATATTTTTATGCCACTTTAAGAAAGCGGTTTCAAGTAGCATGTTTCAAATAAGATTTTGTAATTTATAAAATCATTTCCATCACCATATCAAAATAAAATTTAGATATTATTTACATCATACACACTTGCTTTATTGCGCTCACAAGTTCGACCACTCTCACTGGAGGGTGCACAAATTTGCACACTGGTTCTGAAAATTTGCACAAAAGAATCTTTTTGCGCACACAGCCTATGAGAAATTAGAGGGAACATTGACTCTTACCCAGCTGTCCTCCCTAGGGCCAATAAACTTTTTTCATTCCAAGGTCCTTGATCCAGGCAGCTGTTACATGCCAGCCCTTAATTCTCCACACTAAAAAACCAGCACTGTTGAGGAAACAGAAGATGAAGATTTCCCAAAATAGCCATTTTGGGGGCTCTCCATTTGCAGGGCAAGGGGAAATGTACACTGTAGCTTAGAATTTTTATGTTGTGCTTTAAAAACCCAGCAAATGGTAGCCAGCTACCTCAGTGTCCTTCCCCCTTCCATTGTGTGGAAAAAAAAGAGGGCAGAATCCCTGCCATAGCCTTTCTGCTGGTAGCAATGGGCTAAAGACATCGGGTGTGTTCACACAGCAGTCTTATTTCGAAACAACAGAGGTTGTTTTGAAATAAGAAATGCCACGTTCACACGACGTACCATTGTTTCGAAACAACTTAAACCCCATTTGGTGACAAAACAATGTTGTTTCGAAACAATCCCATCTGAACACGTTATTTCGAAACGATGGTGACTCGTTTCGAAATAACTGTTGTCCGAACATGCTATTTCGCTTTGAGCTTTTTTCCTTAATTCGAATTAACTTATTTTGAAATAACGCCTTATTTCGATACAAGTTGTTTCGAAACAACTTCTATGGAAATAACCCCCTGTGTGTGAACATAGCCATCTGAGTCTGGGCTGACCTGAGGCGAGAACAGCCTTGAGGGAGGACTGAACCATTTACTGAATGGCAGAAGAGCCCTGTATTTCTGCATAGGCCCCCACTGAGATCAATGGGATTTAGATACATGCTGGAATGTTATTCTAAAATCCAGACTCTTGAGGGCATCCAACCCTCCTTTCGCCCCCCAAATGCTATCAAGCAACAACAGTCCTTTGCACAGGTGCCCAAATTGGTGGGGATGGGTAGAGTAATCTTTTAAAAAACCTTGCAGGGGGACATTACCATCCTTATTTTAAAAATATATACAATGCACTGTGCTAAGTATTAATGCTATGTGCTGGTAACCTCAGATACAGAGGGAGTAAAGCTATTGCATGCCAATCTAACAGAGCAGAATCTGGATTTCTGGGCAATTTTGATGAGTGGAATGGGGGGGGGAGTGCTGGGTCTCCAGTTGTATTTCATAGTCTATTTGCATGACAAAGCACACTAATTGTTCCATTGCCTGTTAATCACTTAATGGTCCCATGCTTGAAGAGCTAGACGTCTCTTTGTGTCATCAGCTGAAGATCTGAACCCAAATGTCCTCCCAAAGGCCCATTAATCATCTAATTATAGATGCCCAACAAACCGAGCGCACAAAGCTTCACAAGTTATGAACTTGATGAGCACCTGTGTGGGGTCTGATGTGGTTTTTTTAGCATAATGGGGGCCAGCCAAGCTCCAAAACAGGGATTTAAATATCTTATCTTCACTGCAGAGCTAAACAGATACCAACACAGTACTTGGGGGTAGAGTGCAGGTTAAGGTCACCTAGGTCTGCATCAGGAAAACCAAACAAACTCACTGATTCTAGTTCACTGCATAGAGATGTGTGATGTATACCAAGGTGGTGGTGGGGACATACTGCTGCATTTTTTAAGAGAAAGTTGTATTTGTATTTTTTTAATCTTTGAGAAGATATTTGAGTATTATGTTTTTATCATTTTGCACCAGATCTGTTTCCCTTCCTTGAGGCAAAGTGTAGCTGGAAGCAAGAGTTACTCAGCAAAAAGGGGTTCTTGACTGCAGATGAAGTGGGAAGGAATGGTGGAAATGACCAAACATCCTGAATCTCTGTAAGATACCTAGCTACAGCCCTCTTTGCCACAGTATCTGAATACATCCCAGCATCCAATACTTATAACCCTCCAGTGAGGCAAATTACAGGTAGGGAAACGGAGGCACAGAGCGATGAGGAGCCTGTCTATATAATAGAAGCCAGAAGCACAGCACCTGTAGCTGGGATCTTGCCAGCTTAAATAGCGTAACATTAGCCAGCAATTCTGCACCATCATAGCTTTGGGTGTACCAGTCAGCTCTCTTAAAGCTGGCTTGAGCCTACCCACAAAGGCTGCAGTCGCCCCCTCCGCATGAAATGCAGCCACAACTTCAGTGGCTTGTGCATAGTCACACACAATCTGCGGCTGAGGGAGGAATCAAAGCCAGCTCAGTCTCATTTAATCCTAGCTCACACTCTAACCACTGAGCCATCTTTCCCTTACAGCTCTGACAAGAAGAAAGGGGATATTATTCCAAGGCTGCTTGAATCTCATGCAGTAGGCTGCATGGACACTGTTCAGTTTAAACCAGGCCTGTTTTGGTTTATCTTCAGGTGACTGAGACCAGGGTTAAGGTGTCATAATAGCAGCATCCACACGCAAGAGTTTGCAGCCCTTTAAGAACAGATTTTTTGTTAAACCAGTGCAGCTGCTATGCAAGAACTAGCTATTGTTATTATCCTGTGTCTGGACAAGGCCACGAACTGCTGGGCCCAATTCTTCCACACCTGGTGTCATTCTGTGCAGCTGAGTAAAGTGAATGCATATCACCCCTTCTCCAGTTTCACACCCCTTCAGTCACTTCCCTAGCAGGAGTGCAACATGCCCTAGTGAGAAAGAAAAGTAGTGACTTGCATCAGTAAGTGGCTCCCCAAGTGCCAAGACTAGCATCTGAGGAATCAGAGATCAAGCACCTGCCTGCAGTGTGCATGAGACTTTCTTTCCTGACCCATGAAGTAACCATAACTCCAGGCTTGAAGCATGGCAATTACTAGTTGCCATTTTAGCAAGTTATTGCAGGGGGGAGCCAGTCCCTTTAATAAAAGGTCAAGATTTCCAGTAGCACAAAAGCTTCATCAAGGAGGCAGACTCAGCTCAAGCTAAGAAGCAGTTCTGGTCCTTGCAACGCCCTTTTTTACCCCAGTGCGTGTGGGGCCAGACTGGGTTAGGACCACATTGTAACCTGAACCAGAATGGAACCTGACTGTTCTCCACACAAGCTCGTTTTAAAAGGCTGGTGTACACAGGAGATTAGAAAACCTGGCCCTGATCCTGCAGCCTCACTGACAACATCCCTTGCCAGCTGCTCCAGTGAGGAAGTACTGCAGGGCCCAATTGGTTTTCAGCCAGTTTCCCTAACCTAACCAGGCCATGATTACTTCTGTCACCATGACTGGGCACCTGACTAAGCAATGAGAGGAATGGATTTTTAGAAAGATTTGACTAAAGCCCCTAGCCTGAGCTTGTTCCTATTCTGGGTGACACGCACTTCCCTGTGTAGATAGACCACTCTCAACCAGAAGAGTGCACTCAAGATCAGCACATAACAAAACAGCTGGCGTGAACATCCCTGTATAATTTACAACAGCCTAACTGAATGCTGGCTGGAATTTTCAGAAGTACCTATATCACTTGGGCACTTAAGTCCCCTTTTCAAACATGACTTGGGCGGTTTATAGACTTCTGGTTCTTAAGTCACATAGTTGTTTCTGCTAATTTTACCCCTCTGGCTGCTAAACCCTATTGTCAAAGGGACTTATGAGGCACAGCATGTAAATTTTGCTCACCCAGCTCGGCACATGCATGAGATCTGGTTTTCAGAAAGCATTACACACCCATCTTCTGGGCAGCTAGTTGCTTTAAGACATCTCCAGTTTAGCATGCAAAAAGAAGAAAAAAAAAAGGCAGCCAAAAACCAGTCGTCACGTCTGAAAATACATCTCCTAAAACCCGTTGAAAGTCAAGAGGATTTAGCCTCTGATGGGTTTGTGTCCATTTTGAAAATGAGACTTAGGCACTTATGAAAATATCCTTCATCTCCTTTTAAAAACCAATTTGCATCATATCATAATTTTGTTTTAAAAGTCTAGTTGCAAACTTGAGCCACAGACAATGGGGTTGGTAGTTATGTAACTTTCTAGGCAAGAGATCTTATTTTACTGGAGCAAAAAGGTCAGAGTGGGGAGGGGAGCTATCTTTCCTCACCCTCCTTTTTAAAATACTATTTTGAAATGTAAAAGCTTGAAAATTGAGAGATTTAGGAAAATGTTGGCCTGCCGATTAGCAAATGTGCATCCCACTCCCCAAAAAACTGGACCAAATTTAGATTCCTCCCCGAAGTAGCCCCAGCTCTTTGGCAGGGGCGGTCTGTAGGCCTGGGGCACCATATAACCAAGCAACAGCCCAATTTTCTCAGGTCAACTGAAACTCTTTCCCCTTCCTGCAAACCCTGCTGTGATGGCTCTGCTGAGCCCTGCCAGCCCAGTCTTTGGGCACAGGAGCCACATTGTCTTTGGGCGAACAGAGCACCAGCCATGCGCAATGTGGCGAAAAAAGCACAAAGATGGACAGAGTCTCCCTTATACCCCACTGCCACTCACACATGCTGATTCCACCTCTCATGTGCAAGCCAGAAACTCACCTTTTAAAAGCATCAAAAGAAGTATTTTGACTATTTTCAACCCCCCCCCCCAACCTCCTTGCAAAGTTGGGGGACTCACTGAACCCAACCATCTTTTGGCTTCGCTGCATTGGTATTTTTTGACCAAAAACGATTCATCAAAAAATTCCCCACAGAAACCTGGCTCTTCGAGACAGAGGCCATGACATGCTCCAGCAACACCCAGAATCTCATCACCCAGCAGATGCAGCTTCTTAATATGCATTTACAGGCCAGATTAATCCCCCCCACAGCAGTCAGCTTAGCCATGTTTCCCATTCCCTGTGGAGTTACACCGAGTTCCCTGCAGTCCAGGGCACTCTGAATCCTCAAGCTTCAGGAAGTGTTATCACACTAAGACTACAGCACAGCAAACCCTTTCCAAAAACCAGTGCTCCAGGTGATCCTAGATTGCCAAGGCCAGAAGAGACCTATCTGAGCATCTCTTCTGACTTTCTGCATAGCAGAGGGCAGAGACCCTCAGCCAAAGATTCTCAAGGACTAAGCTAAGGCAGATATTTTGGCGAGCCATCCAATGCGGATCTACTCTGCTGTAGCCCTCTAGAGATTTTTAAGTCACCCATCCTTCTGGCCTTTGGGATTAGACAAAACATGGCCAGGGAAGATTTATCAGCACAGAGAATGCTGGGGTGGGGGAGTTGCTTTTGGTCGTGGGCCTGATCCTCTATTGAATGGCACCTTGCACAAGAGGATTCTGATGGGGGAAAATTTTGACATCCACTCTGCCCTGTTGCCCAGGTTGCCTTTGCTGCAAAAACTGCCATGCTTTGACATCTTCAGGTGAACAGAATGCACAGGGAGTTTGTTTTACCCTCATGCAGCTAGTCGAGGTCAACACTATACCCCCACCTAGGGAGATTTATCTAGACTAGCTGCTAAAAACTAGGGGCTCATCTCCACCTAGGTTCTAGGTTATACCTTTTTTTGGCAGTGAAGCATGTGCAACTCAGCAGAATGGGCCCCCACAAAGTGCACCAGTGCTGATTTGAACTCAGCAACCCCCCCATAGGCCCACAAACACCCAAAAATAGACTCCACATCATCAGCTTTATACCCTGGGCGCTCATATCTACTCCCATGCAAAAAAGGATCCTTCGGTCGTAGCAAGCAGATCCAGTGCTGGTACCACAAGACCTGCGCCAGCTCTAAGCAATCAAACAGCACAACCCATCCTGTTTTTCTAAGTAGCCGTCTCTTTCGCTCTTTCCATTCTTCGGTGTAGCTGGTCTTTTTAAGAAAACATTCGTAGTATGTCTGTATGCAAAACTGTGCTGTGGTGTAGTTTTTAGATGTTTGTAAAGAACAACAAAAATGTACAAAAAAACCCCCAAAACAAAAATTAAGCAAGCTAAGAATTCAGCTGTGGTCTTGGATTTGTCCATTTTGTATAAAACAGAGTGATTCAATATGACAATTATTTTAAATGTCAAGCTAGGGGAAAAAAATCAAATAAAAAAATAAGGTGCTGTGAATTTTAAAAAAAGGCAGATGTGAGGTTTATTTGGCTGGAAAAGGCAGCTGTGCCCCCTGGTGGCTCAGTGACAAATTTTTCCAGCGCTAGGAATGACTATTCCACAAAAATCAATGTAAAAAGAAAAAAATATTAAAAGTTAAAAAAAAACAAAACCAAACCTATAGCAGCCTCCGAGTCTATGATGCTTGTTTTGGGGCAGGGTTTTAGGTGTCCTGGGAAACAAGGGGGTCTGTGCCCATTTCTATTTGCATGCACTGTGACTGGAAGTGGTGGGGTGCGGGTTGTGGGGGGGGGACAGAACATGTAAAAATGACCAAGATAATACAAAGTGATGATAAACTTCTCCAAGTCTGTGTTTCCACTAGTGGGACTGAGAGAAGAATCCACCCCATTCTTCATCATTGCCCAATCACTGACAAATCATTTTTATTTACTAAACGGATTCAGCTGCTGACCTAGCCAGGAAAAACATCCTACAACAATCCCAAAGGAGCAAGAAAATGGGAGCTTCTGAACTTCCTAGGTCTTGTAACAGCCAGGAGGCTTCCAGCCATGCAGCCGAACACATCAATGAAGATTACACATTCCCGAACCCAAACACACAGTCCAGACCTGGCTCATTTCATCACCACATGTGCCTGAGTACACTAAACTTTGCCCCAATAATTATGGGAAAAACCCAGCAGTCCTGCTACAGATCTGTTTTTGTCTGGATTTTCACTCCAATTTTAGATTTTTTTTGGGAGAGGTGTATAAAGAGACTGAAGATCAAATTAACTTTCCCGTGAAGTTGGGGGTGGTGGTGCAGAGAGACAATTCCAATCCCAACAGTGTTTTGAACTCTTCCTTCTGTCATTTTCAGCCCCACCATCCCAGCCTCATGTTAGCACAGGAGACACAAAGGGCAAAAGTGACATCCGCCATGTAAGGGGGGGACAGACAGAGACGCATGGTTACAAAACTGACCAGTCTATTTTCCTTTACCCCAAGTGGAACACGTTGCAAACATAAAGCAGAGTGATGAAAAGTAACTGTGTGAAAATTCTCACAACTGTTTTCTGACTGGAGTTCTACTTCAATTTAAGGTTTTATTGAAAGCACTGTAAAAAAAAAAAAAAAAGACCCAATCGGTGCTGATGGCAGAAATGTCTTTTCTCTCACTGGCCTCCCATATTTGGGAGAAGCTGTTGAAATCTATTTCTATTAGACTCTCAGAGCCTGCACAGCTGGAGGACTGGGAACTGGAGACCCACCCCATTAGTCTTGCTGAGCCAGCCTAGGGACGAAAGAGGGAGCTAGAATTTATTCTGGCTTTTGCCTCCCCAACACAGATATTCATTCTGTGGCAATAACAGGCCCAAACTGTATTCAGGGTTACCCAGTGCAAAAATTTACCCAGTGCAGGATCCTTGTTGCTGTGGAAGGGAGTTAGAAAACAAATCAGAATGCCTCAGTTTCCCCAGTGAGATAAAGAGCATTTTTATTACAGCTGCACACTCATCCAGAGATGTGATGTCACTGCTTTCCACTGCAAACTCCT
Source organism: Podocnemis expansa (assembly GCA_007922195.1). NCBI lineage: Eukaryota > Metazoa > Chordata > Testudines > Podocnemididae > Podocnemis > Podocnemis expansa. The sequence continues at coordinate 1,467,894 of ML682090.1, forward strand.
TCTCCCCCCACACACATATACTTTAAATGCACAACAGTGAACTTTTTAAAACCTTTTTTTGCCCCCTCCCCCTCCATTTGAGAATCAGGCTTTGGAAATCTACCTCTGCTTTGCAGAAACAATTCCCAGGAACATGCCTGAGCATCCTTCAGGAGCACAGTCTGATCCTCCTGCAACCAGGCTAGCAGGGGAGTTGGTGTCATGTCACATTTCCAGCCAAAAGCAATACCCACAGCCATGGGCAGGAAGTGGGTGCAGTCTGGAGCTGACCCTGATGGACTCTGAGCATTGGTGGTGCAACCACACCTGTGAAGGTTTCCACTTCCCACACCAACCTGTATGCAATGTACCAGGGCTCTGGATACGGCCAGAGGGCTGACCACAGGGTCACTCCTGGCTGCCCAATTTGGATGCCATGTGTGGGTCATGTTTGGATCCCCCAAGGCACGCCGGGCTCCGGCTCACATTAGGGTTTTCTTCCCACTGCTGGGGGGTCTTGGCTTGGATGGACAGAGCATGGACAGGCCCTGCCAGCTCAGCCTGGAGGATCTCGTTCACCAGCCGATGGCGCTGGAGCAGGGGCATGCCGACGAAGCACTGGCTGGCGATCACCACCTTGAAGTGGGTCTCTGAGCCCTGGGGTACGGCGTGCATGGCGCTCTCATTGTGCACCTCCAGGTGCATGGGATGCAGGGCCTGCAGGAGCTTCGTGCGAATGGACGACTCCACCGGCTTCTCCTCCATGGCAGGTCCAGGCGTGGAGTAACCAAAGCTGGGGGCTGGCCGACGGAGGACTTGCCAAAGGAGGCGGGTGGGGAGCATCCAGAGAAGGTGGGGTCAGCACCCCAAAGCTGCAACACAGCAAGGCTGAGAGACCATCCCCTGGTGCAGCTCGGAGGGTACGAAGCATGCGGAGGGGGAGCAGGCAAGGGCACGAGTGGGAAAGGGAGAGGTGGACCTGAGAAAAAGCATAACGGGGTGTTTCATGAAGGGCAGAGGGGAAGCTGCATATAGGGGGTGATATTTTACAGGCAGGGTGTGGGGAGGACCCAAGGTTTCCTGGAATGGAGATTCTGGGTTTGCAATGGGGGAGAGGAAGGATCCTGCATTTGCACATGGGGGCAGGAGCCTGGCTTTGCACGGGAGTGAGGCAGGGGACGGTGGGTTTGCAATGGGGCAAGAGCTACCCCAGTCCAAGGCTCAGCACTTGAGCTAGGAGCCAGCCCCCACCCAGGCAGCATTTGCTGCAGACACACCCTGCCCGTACCTGTCCTTGCAGAAACACCCCGCACCTGGCTCCGCCGCAGGCTCCAATCCAGCAACCTTCCCCACTCCCCCCTGCGCCTGCGCACAGCTGCCTCCCCCTTGGGCGTCCTCGCAGCGCTTTGCATCCTGGGAAATGTAGTTCTTGCACTCGCAAAGGGGAGCGAGAACTACAACTCCCAGAAAGCCTTTCGCCAGCCTCAGCTAGTCTCCTCCCGCCCACTACCCAGATGCACTCTGGGAATTGTAGTTCCAGCAGCAACTGGCTCAGTGCAGCCTCTGCTCCTTTGGCTCCCCTGAACCAGCAGCATAGGCTTGCAGCAAAGCATCCTCACCCTGGCTCACCCCTGTGCCCCTGGGACAGGGGTTTGCAACCTGTGGCTCTGGAGCTGCATGCGGCTCTTCGGCTGCCCTCTTGCAGCTCCAGGCTCTGCCACCCCCCCACACGCATGGGACCCTGTGAGCAGCCCACTCCTGGCTCGCCTCCCCCCTTCTCCAGGGGACCCTGCAGCAGGCACCACGGCCTAGGGTTACCAGATACCAAAGCATGGACGGGGAAGTACAAAAAGGAGGACATTGAGGATGCATGGAGAAAATGTAGTATTAATGTCACATTCTTCTGTTTTTAAGGGGCCCTGGAAGGCTTCCCCCTAAAAATAGGGTTTTCTGGGGCATTCCAGCATACTTTAACCCCTGTAAGGAAAAAGCCAAATGAAATCATGTATTTTTAAAATGCCTGCTGGACAGAGGACATGAAGGTAAAAAGGAGCACATGTCCTCCTTTTGCCTGACATCTGGTAACCCTACCCTGGCCTACCTCCCCTCACCCACCACCAGGAGGTTACACCCACTGCAGCTCTCCAAACACTTGGTTCTTGAAGAAATTTTTTAAAATGGCACTTTTTATCTTTTTGGTTGCCAATCCCTGCCTTGGGAGACAGATGGAGCCCTGCACAGTTGTTAACCCTAAACCTCACTGGGGCCACAGTCAGGGTGAGGATGAAGTGGAGCCTCTGTCTACAGCTGGGTTAAATTTTCCCTATAAAACTTTGGGAGGGGTATGAGTAGGGGGAGGAAGAAGGCTGCAGATCCGATGATGCCATAACATATCACGGCATGCTTTAGTGCTGGCTTAGGCAGCTTATGCTGGCAAAATTTTTAAAATAATACAGCAAAATCAAAATGTTTCATTTGGTGTTTTTCTAACAAAGTGTTTTGGGCAGGGGGAAATGGGATTACAGGGGTTGACATGACTTTTTGTTTTGAAATTTCCTTTTATTGCTTTTTTTTAAATCAGAAATGTTTAAAATGCTTGAAATCAATACATTTAATTGCAGATCCAATGCAGTATTTTCATTTTGTTTGATCCAAACTGTTTTGTTGGGGGTTTTTTACACTTTTGGATTTGCTGAAAATTTTCAAAATGTTTGGGTTCGGTGCAATTTCTTCTCCCTCCCTGATTTTTCAGAAATTGCTAGGGAACTGGTCAGCCTTTGATTTGCACGTGCCAGCTTTTCTCAGGTCTACACCAACTTTGCACAGGCCTAAGCAGTAACTTGTCCTGCCCAAGCTGAAGCAGGCTGTAGTCTGACATTCCTCCACAGGGTGGAGCCACAGCTCACCAGTTTTACTTAAAGTCACCCTGTCCAAGCTCTCCTGGGTATTGATGATGGAGAATTTTAGCTAAAGGGAACAGAACCAAGCAATTTGGTGCTGCTTTGCAACCTGTTTCTGCGATAAGCTGGGTGACACATCCGTCCAGGAAAATAGCTCAATATTAACTCTCTCAAGATTGCCCTCACCCAGTGAATAGTCATCACCGTGTCCTGCACCAGCCTGGACTTACCGTCCAGATTTCCAGCTCCACTAACAGTCGGGGCCTGCATGTACGGATTGATGTCCAGGAAACCACTTAGATACCCTTAATCTAGTACTTCGTTGTGTCTTTCTACGGGATACAGATTGACTTCTGCACAGCAGTCTGCTCAGCATAGGACTCAGCAGATTCCATATTGCTATATTGTTTTGCTTTGCTGTTCCAGTGTGACCTGATCCCATGACTTTCACTTTTCTGCATTTATTTCCTCCCATCCTGTAAGAACCCCCCTCTTCAAAACGTCGGAGGAAGTGAGATTTTCACCCACAAAAGCTCATGTGATAAATAAATTTGTAAGTCTTTAAGTGCCACAGGACTCCTTGCTTGTTTTACGGAACTAGACTAACACAGCTGCCTCGTCGGCTCTTGGCATATTGGTATAAAGGTCCCATTCCAAACTCATTTTAATACAGGTCCCCAGACTAGCACAGCTATTGCAACAATATTTGGTCTCATCTCCTGCCTGCGCCTGCATTGTCCTCACTAGATAACACAGCAGGTGCCTGGTGTTTTTCACTGGCATATCAACAATGGGCTCACACGATTAACCTGTAAGTTGCCCTGATAAAATTGGAGACAAAGCGCAACTCTAAACCCACATCTTTAGCTGGTGAAGTATGAGCTGGCAGCTCTGCCTCTAAACTGGCTCAATGGGGCACAGTGGGGTGGAGAGCAGGCTCAGCTCTCAATCAGCTCCAAGGGTGTTTACATGTAAGAATGGGGGCAGAAGGAGTGTATAAGCAGGGAGGAGACACTCAGACACTGCCAGAGGAGAGGGTATGTAACCATGCAGATCATTTCATGCAGATAATGCGTATGGGGGGTGGCAGTATGAGAGTGGGGCTCAGGCTCAGTAGGCCTGGATTCTATTCTCAGCTGGTGACTTTGGGCAAGTCACTTTCTGTGCATCAGTTTCCCCTCCCTTTCTTACCTATTTAGTGTGCAGGGCCTAGCGCTTACATTGTGTTTGTGTAGCGCCTAGCATGTAGGGCTCTTAGCTAGGTGAGGGCCTGCAAGTGCTCCAGTAATAGCAGCTGGAGAGGGAATGTGTGTAGGGAGGAAGGATGGCAAGGAGCCAGGAGAGCTGAGTTCTGTTCCTGGCTCTGCTGCTGGCCTGGAGCAAGTTTCATGCCTCAGTTTCCCCATCTGTAAAGTACAGGACAGGGAAATACAGCTCAGACAGTGAAATATAGCACTTTGAAGTCTGCAAAGTACCCTGAGTGGCTCAGATGGAGCAGACCACAATGTTCCCTCTAATTCATCAGCTATGTGCAGAAAAAATTTCTTTGTATGTGCAAAAAAGTTTCTTTGTGAGCACCCCTATTAGCACTATTGAATTTTTTTGTGCGCACTTTGTTTTATTGTGTGCATTGGTTTCATGACCCATGTGCGCATGCACATGTGCACAGCTTAGAGGGAACAGTGCCACTGAGGCCAATTCTTGGTGAAAGTGTGGCCCTAGCTGCTTTGTCAGAGATCATAGAGGAGTTGTTCTCAGGGAAAGAGAGAGAGAAAGACCTGTGTGTCTTTCCCATGTAGCTGACAGGCCTGTTCTTGGCTGCGCAGCATGATAGCACAGCACATGGAAGGTGGGAAAGTCACTGATTAGGTCCTAGGAGGTAGTTTGAGCTGAATAAATGACCCAGCTCTCATGCCAGATGCTGCACCTGACCACAGCTCAGTGCCCAGCTTAGGGGTCCAGTTGTGCTTCTCTCAGCGGTGGGGGGGGCGGGAGCAGGTGTGCGTGTGGGGGCGTCCGGGTGGGGACTTCAGTGCAGGTCCACGGGACATCCAGGGTAAATGCGCAGGCAGAAAGGTAACTGCTTTAGCCAGGCAGAGCTGGATCTCTCAGAGCAGTTCCATGGTATGTTGGGAGCATCTGTTCCTAGCCAGCCCCCCTGGTGCCAATGCGGGTAAATCATGGGGCAGTGGAGACACAGTAACAGTGACTCCAGATCCCCTGATGGTGTAAATCGGCCTAGCTCAGTGGAAGGCATCAAAACCAATGGACCTGATTCTCATTTACTGGCCAGCCTAGATATTCAAAGGTTTTCAGGGGCCTCACTCCCTTTTAAATCATTGGGCCCCAGGCTGCTTTAAACCTCTCCGTCAGCGCAAAGGGATGGAGCCCGCGCATCCCTGAGGATGATACTCTGATCATTTACACAAACTGAGGATCCAGCACAGACAACCCAGGTCCAACAACCCATAAAGTCCAGGAAACTTCCAAGGTTGGCTCCTGATTTGGAAGTACCTGTGCATGAGTGTCGCTTGGTGGATCCTGACACAAAGGGGCATATGTCTACATTTGTGTGTGTGTGTGTGTGTGTGTGTGTGTGTGTGTGTGTGTGTGTGT
>ML682090.1:1477410-1506127 GCA_007922195.1 Podocnemis expansa
GGGGGGGGGCAGGTTTTACTTTTTTGAAATGATGATTCTTATTTTGAAAGGACGAGGTCCGTCCTTTCGAAATAAGAAAACATCATGTAGACCTAATTTATTTTATTTCGAAATAACGAGTGTTATTTTGAAATAAAAGTGCTGTGTAGACGTGCCCAACGATGATCTATGCTCTTCTCCTTTTGGACAAGGAGAAAGAAAGAAAGAAAGAAAGAAAGAAAGAAAGAAAGAAAGAAAGAAAGAAAGAAATTACTGCAGAATTGTCCCATCCATTAATTGTTCACAAGTCCCACCTAACACCCTCCATAACAGCAATGCGAGGCCTATGCCAAGCTAAACTTATTCCCATCTGATGCACCCAAGTTCTTCTCTCACGCTTTCTGCGTCTCCCCCTCCCAACTCCGATGCCCCAGTTCTTCAGGGGCCAACATCTCGGCCTGCATTTAGGAACCATCTGACCACTAGCTGACCCTTTCTTTTGAAACCTCTCCCATCAGCGGAGGAGAGAACAGCTAGGGGTCAGAGAGGGTCACGCTGCTGCTAAAACTGTCCTCTGAAATAATTTCCCCTGCCAGAAAGTATCAAAGCAACAGGGGCAGGGCGACCCCAGGAGCAGGGCAGGGTGTTGAGGGGGCAGGGGGCTGTTGAATGGCTGCACTGTTTGCTCTCTTGAGGTGGGGGCGGGTTGTGTGGGGTTAATATACTCTTGCCATATGTGCTACAAATGTTCATTAAGTACTTAAACAACTGGAGGAGAGGCAGGTTTCTTTCTCAAGCAGGGATCATGTCAGGCCGTTAGTCACCGCCTCAAATTAGTCGGCTGATCCGCTGGTGAATAGGGCCTCCAGAGGGGAGGGAGGGAGGGTGTAAAATGTCAGAGCTACTCCTTTGTCCCCATTAATAAGCCACTGCAAGGCTGTGATGCTCTGGAATCTTTCCCCTGCCCCACATCCAGTGTCGCCAAGTCTCGTGATTTTTGTCCTGAGTCTCATGATAATTATTGTTTTCCTTAAAACTCCAGCTCCTGGAGTCATGTGAGCATGTCAGGATTTCAGCCGTCTTTCTTACAGCAAAAGGTCGGTTTCTAGCCCTCATGGCTGGTGAGACAGCTTTGAAATGTGGCCTCAGTGCACCCTGCAGGCTCAAAAAACAGAAGATGAATGTAATGAACATGGAATCTAGCATTTTTATGGAATCCCACAATTTTTGGTGAGCCTGACCCTTGATTTTTGAATGGTCGGCGTTGACAGTTCTGCAACAGGCAATTATCTTCCAGTTGCCCCATTGTAAAGTCAGTGGCACTTTGGCAGCAGGAGCAGGAGCAGATAGCAGCCTCCCTGAGCCACATTACTGCACCTAGAGCATGGCAGGGCTTGGATCCAGGTATATGGGTTTTTGAGCCATCCCAAACCATCCTGCAAGCCTAAAGAGGCTTTTGCTTTTTGGAAGATGCCTACATTATTTGGGGGGGGGGGGGGGATAGCTGCTTTGAGATACTCACAGCCAGCTTGGCAGAGAAGCCGGGCACGCCTGGGTCCCATCGACTTGAGGGTGCGGCTGTGCAATCAGTTGATGGGTCTTCTGCGATCCCACCTATCATCAGGGATTTGGTTTTGTAGTTCATTGGAGGGGAGGGGGGCGACTCAGAGTAGAGAGTGCCCCCTGTGGGGCCAACTGCCCTACTCACTGCAGTAATGGGGTATAGCAGCAGGGGAGGAGCATTGACTCAGTGGACAGAGCACTCCCTACTGAGTCAATGATGCTGCCTTTTGCTGTTCCCACATTTATTATTATTGTATGACTTACCACAGCATCGAGAAGCCTCAGTCATGGACCATAATACCAGGTGCTGTACAAAGTGCAGAGGCAGAGCTGGAGGGGGACCTGCCAAGAAACAATGAGCTTATCCTGATGGGTCATGGTAACCACACCCCTGCTTGCCAAGGTTTTTTCAAAGCATCGCAGCAAAGGGAATGCAGCAGTGTTGCAGAGGCAATGGGGGGCATGCCTCCTAAATGTGAGGGGCGGCACAAGAGAAAGCCCAGAGGGGCTTGTTTGAAAACGTAACATGCAGGTGACGGAGGCTGGTGCGTGGGAGAAACTATGTGGGAGGACAGGCCAGAGAAAGTCTTGAATGAGGAGATAATAAAAATCCCTAGCTCTTAGCTAGGGTCATTTTGCAACAGATCTCAAAGCACCAGGTTCAATTAATTATCCCCATTGTACAGATGGAGGAACTGAGGCACAGAGCAGAGGAACGTGACTTGTGTGAGGTCACCGAGCAGGCCAGTGGCAGGGCTAAAGAACAGGACAGTTTCCTGCCATTCTGTTCAGTGCTCTACTCGCTGAAGTGATGAAGGGCAGACCCTCACTTCACCCTTCCCACCACTGCTCCAGCCTGACTAGCATCTGCAGGTGTGAGCTTCATGCTCTGTTGCAGTGGAGCTGACCTGGGGTGTGTTTCCTCAGTGCACACGCCAGCAGCAATTACCAGGGCCAGGGGACGAGCAGCCAGGTGGCTGTGGGCAAAGCAATCCCAGCTCAGGGTGGAAAGTGTCAAGCAAACACGTCCCATGTCTCACGCCTTGCAATGTATCTACAGGCCATTAGCCAGGAATCTGCCCACCAGCTGGCCCCTAATGCTTGACCTGCTTGACTGGATTTTTTTTGTGCTGACTGACCAGAATGATTGATAATTGGCTGGCCCCATGCTCCTGCCAGGACTGCAAGAGAGAGAGAAAGAGAGATGGGAGGTCTCTTGTGCACATGCACACACATAACACGTGCAAACAGACAAGTGTGCAAAGGAATACATGCACGCATATGCAAACAAGTGTTTGCGCGTGTGCACGCACCCCCCCCGTACATACACATATATATTCATGCATGCACACTTGTACACACATATTGTATGCACACCCACCCATATGCACAAACACACATATATATAATGCGCAGTTATGTACACACACGTGCATGCATACACTCATGGGTGGGTATAATTGCTTATATGAGCACATGCATGCACACGCATACACATGTGCACACACACACACACGTGCTTCTGCAGTGCTATGCATACACTCACGTGCCCACATTCCTTTTGCAACAGGACTTCCTCATTCAGGCCAGCTGGACAAACTTTCCCCCCACTAAGAGTCATCAAAATCTCAGACCTGGCTCTCAGTCATACTCAGGCCCTGCCAAGCTACTCTAGCAGTGCCAAGGGGCCTTAGAGTGGTCAGAAACACCTCCCTGCACAGATGTCTTCCCAGATGCAGTGGAGCTGGTACAAGGGCCTTGTTCCTATCAGCAGGGCAGTGGCTCAGGGACACTAGATGGGCCAGAAGACAAGGCGCTACAGCTATTCTCTGATTCTCAGGGCCCATGGGAACTAAGAATAAATTAGTGCAGCCCTAATGTGGGTGGGTAGATAGATAGATAGATAGATAGGATTCTTGTTATCCATAAGGATTTCTGATAAAGATGAACCAATCATTCTCATCTTATGAGAAGCTGCCAAGTATTTTCCCTGACTAGTCGTTATTTATTCATTCCTGCCATGCAATTGGTTACCAAAATCACATGACACTCTTTCTGCTCCCTCACTGGACGACTGAACCACTTTAAGAATGGAGAGTTGTCGATTGCACTTTCTGTTCTACAAGCCATCAACGGGGCTAATATTCACACGCTTTTTGAGAGCCCTAAACATGCTCACAGGTGCCCAGCAGCCATTTGAATATAATCCTGTGATTCATGGCAAAATGAACTCAGTGCCGTGTTCTGACAACTCTGCATGTTCCAAAATCATGGGTACAGTGGACTCCAAAGATACTGAACTCAGTTCAATAAGATTTAATTTACGTCAGCAAAGTTTGTCCAGGATATTTTCATAAGTATCACAAGCTTCCCCAAAACTCATTAAAATTAAGCAAATATGGGGTCTTTTATATTTGTCGTCAGCTGTTAGAGGTCTTATGGATCATGTTTTCAAGCTTCTATACATTTTTCTAAAAATGAAAGCTGAAATTCTAATATCACATGACTCTACCTGTTGGGAGCTTAAAATCTCAAGATCTATGACAACATCATGACAGTTGGCAACACTGCTATATGTTCATACCATGAACACAAAGATGTGTCATTAAAAACATAAGACGCTATTGCTGGAAGAAGTAAACAGTTTTGTTTCTTATAATTTAGAATGATAACACACAGAAGGCCCAAACCAGAGAGAGAAAAAACAGGCTGCTGCCAAATACAGAGAAACTTGTCTCACTCCAACTTGCTTTAACGCTGGCTCTTTCCAGATTGACTCTGCTTGCACACTTTGCTACACCAGAGCCCTCTAGCCTGCAAGCAAGGAACAAATCCTCCCAGAATTAAAGCAATAGCTTATAATGCTAACAGATACCACAGCTGCAAACCCAGCCTGATATCTATCATTCCCTTTACACTTTGCACTGCTGTTGTTTATTTTGCTAGTCCTAGCAACATTGCTTGTGTGATTCTCATTTGCTGGCCAATCCTGCCAGCATCTTTCTGCTGTCTCTTTTCATTACCTCCAATTACACAGCTGCGCCACTGCACTGCACCTTGTGCTATCATTTTGCACCCATTTCCCAGAGATGTAAATAGCTACATAGCTGTGGCTGAGAGTAGAATCTGAATTTATACTTATGGCGCTGAGAACAAAAATTTACTGTTTTCTTCCCTTTTTCTTTACTGTGCTGTTGAGCTGTCCCAAAAACAGATGTCATGCTCTTGAAAGCCTCTCTCACATTCGCCATTTCCTTTATCTCACTGATTTAAGGTGCTATTCTTTCTCTCCTGTGATTCTGATTTTTTGGCGTTCGCCAGTTTTGAGACTCAGCCTCAGCTAGGGGGAAGGTGTCCCACTAGCACTGGGCATACCCAGAGCTAGCTGTTTTATTTATTTGTATTTCTGTCATTCCTTGAGGCCACATCTGAGATAAGGTCCTCTTGCACTAGTTGCTGCACATACATGTTTTAAGACCCCCCTGCCTGTCTTTTCAAAGGAATCAAAGAGCATTCGGCCACCAGCTCCCTGGGCTTTCTTTGAATATTGCCAACCTAAAAGAGACCAGGACTGTGTTCTGCCTTTTGGCCTTCATGCAACCAAAACAACACAAAGACCCACTGGATCACAAATAGCTGTGTTTACTAAACACACAGGGACATGCACACTATTCAAAGGCTAGTGCAACAAGCGCCACTAGATGGCTCACACACTATGCACAGATCCCCTGTAGCTGTGTTAGTCTAGTTCAGCAAAACAGACAGGGAGTCCTGTGGCATTTTTAAAGACTAACAAAGCTATTTAACACATAAGCCATGGGTTCTGCCCATGAAAGCTCATGCTGTAAATAAATTTGTCCATCTTTAGAAGTGCCATAGGACTCCTAACAGAGTTGCCACCCTGATGCCATGCAGGACAGGTTGGGATATGAAACAGGTGCACAGAGAGGAGGAGAAGGAGAGGCAGCTTCTGTGTGTCACACAGCCCAGATGGGACAGGAACCTAAATGCCCTGATAGGTGAGTACCCTACCCACTGGACAACATGGCACCCCAAGCTAGCTCAGGGAGGTGGATGGGGGGGTGCACTAATTTAAACACACTTTCCAGTGATCAGGCTACAGCCACCTGGTGTTGCATCATTGCCCCTGCTCCATGCTTCTCACATCTGTGGTGCAGGGCTGGGCTGCAACAGCGAGGTGGCAATGGTATTTCTCCTTCTCTGGTATCTTCAGGTGTTGCTGAGCTCAGGAAAAAAAACCTCAGCTGAGGGGCAGGGTGGGGAGGTGAACAGCAGGCCATGGGGGGGCTCTGCCTCCCTGGGGCAGCTGGAATGCAGGGGCTGAGGAATGCGCAGAAGGCGTGACCGAACATGTCATGCAAAGGGCACTGGGGGTTGTGACCTTTGCCGGGGGAGTGGAGGCGAGCGGGGAAGACAAGGGAGCCCCTTGTTTTGCTTCTGACAACAAGGAGGACTGTTCTGTGAGAGGACGGGATCATGTGCCATGGGGAGGACGGGGGGAGGGTCTGAGGCTGAGCTGCAAGGAACCCCGGCACGCGCCACTACCAGGAGCAATTGCCCACGCCAGTGTCCGGGAAAGCAATGAGGTCAAGGAGGCGAGTGGGACGTTGGGAGGCTGAAGGGCCAGAAGACACAGGCCCTAGGAAGTGTGGGACAACAGTGGAGGACTATCCAAGCATGAACTTTAGTTATGTACTTGCAGCAAAGCAGAAAAGCTGGGCTTGTACCTGTACTCCTGAATGAACCAGCCAGTCCCTGCTCTGTGTGAAGGCTGGTGCAGGCACATAGCAGAGGGCTTTGTGTGTGGATGCTCAAGGGCATGGGCTTGAACATGTGTCAGAGCCCATATCCATACTACACAGTAGACGTACCCTTAGGTAAAAAAAATAAGCAAGGAGTTATGTAGTACTTTAAGACTAACTGATTTATTTTTCGCATGAGCTTTCATGGGAGAAAATCCCACTTCATCAGATGCTTCGAAGATGGGTGAACTTGCAGCACACGCTTATATATGGGCCTGGGTGGCTAGCTCATCTCCACAGTGATATATTTAGCAAATTAGCTAGTGTGTGTCTGTCTCCTTGAGCTGGGAGGCACGCTCTCTCAGCCACAGCATAGCCATACCCTTAGAGGCAAAGCAGCTGCAAGGCTGAGAAAATCAGATTGAAGAGGAGAAATAGGGAGCGGGAATGACTTGAACCCAGGACATGTGCGTGCAGAATTCAGGCTGGGTCACTATTTGGTTGCACGCTAGGTTTAAGACACAGTAACTTGAGGGAGTGCTCATTCTCCAGGGAAAGGCAACAGGGCTGAGGTGCAGGTGAGAGATGAGCCCATTGGTTCCAATGGAGCAATGCTGATTTACACCAGTGAGACCAGGTGCCTTCGAGTTAAAAGGGAAATGACTGCATCACAGAGACCAGACCTCCTTCTAGTCATGTTCCCTACACTACAGTCTGGTCCCAGGCGATCTGTTTTAAAAGTCCTTATCCCCCCAGTATTTGTGCGGATCACTCCGACATCTCAATACCAGCAAGTTTAGCTCAATATTCAGAGTCTATTTTCCTTTCATTCATTTTGACCCTTTATTTTCCCCTTGGGAGTAATGGGTTGTAGCCAGGGCTTCTCCGATTATCCCCAGTGGTGAAATCTAAGAGAGGGTTCTGGGGTGAAATATGGCGGGGGGGGACTGGGAATTTTCCCAAGCTCGGCCAATTACCAAAACACCTGTTGTTGGATAACTCAGCCCTGATGTCCAGTCAGTCTATTTAACAGTGGCTTTACCTGCTCTGTGGGGTCTTGGGGCCAATCAATGTTTTCCAAAAGCGCAGAGGGGCAGTGAGCTTAGATGGATCATTTGGGCAGATGACATTCCACGCCTTTTCTAGCGTATGTGAGAAACTGCCCAGCCAGTGGAGCTGGTAAGAAATTCTTGTCAAAACATTCTTCTCAAAAGTAAATGAGGTTTTTTCGCTGACACTGAAACATTTAGAAAAAAATGTCAGGGGTGGCAAAGTTTCACCTTGTGGGAAAAAGCCCCAAGTGAAACATTTGAATAGGGCTAAAACTTTTTCTAAAAGGAACCGTTGGATTTTTCACTTAGAAATGAAATTCAACAATTTTTAAAAAACCCAGCCCAAGCCAAAGAGAACTGCAGATAGTGTAAAAAAATTAAAAGGCCAGAATGGGAACAAAACATTTTGAGCAACTGAAAACAAAACTTTCACTTGAAATTTCATGTCCTGGGTAATTTTGACAAGTTTTAGTTTAATGGACCTGTTGGGAAGGAAGGAATTTACTTCATCCGGTTGTGTTGAGGCTGGACCAAGAATACCAAGGCCATCCCTGACAGGGGTCTGTCTAACTCAAACTTAAAAGCCTCTAATGAAAACACCACCCTTGGAAACCTGTTTCAGTGCTTACCCAACCTTACAGCTAGAAACTGCTTCCTAGCATGTGACCTATATTTCTCTAATTCCTAAATCGCTACATTTCTAAGTGGAATAGTGTGAAATTGTGTTTCCTGCCAGCACACTTCCCACTTGCAATGTAGACACAAGAGAGGGGTGGAAAGGGCTAGGTCTAGCCAGCCAGCCAATTGATGTGTGTCAGATGAAGCTGGCAGGGCAGAGCAGAGCAAGGGTCTGATGTGGCCATGGTCCTGTGGACTTGGGGATACATGGGCTATAGTATGAAGGCTTCGGGAAGTGAGAGTCTAGTTTGGTGGTAAGGCCTGGAAGCTGGCAGGTGGAAGTTCTCACCCAAACATCAGAGACCGCTATGCAAGCAACATTGGCCTCTGTTTGCTGAACAAAGATCTCTTTCCTACAACTCTGCCGGCCAGCTGTATCACTGGTTGCTAATGAGACCGGAGCGCCAGGGGTGGGAAAAATGATAAGTTCCTCTTCGCCGTCGCCACATCAGCAACACGAAAGGGCGAACGCCGTTTGCGAAGCTGGCGCTGACGCCCGGCCCTCCTGTTTCCTTGTCAGCCAGGGAGTTAATTATGAGGTTAAAAATATTGCTTGGGCCGGCGTCACCGGGTGGGATTGATCTGTTCCTGTGTTGACCTTGTGTCCTCGCTCCCCTGCCACCAGAGTCCCCTCTCCGCCTCTTGTTTGTTTTGGCACTTTTCTGGGATCAACAACCTCTCCCTCCTGTGGGCCCCTGTGGAGAGGGGTCTAGAAAGGTTAGCTCAGCAGGGACTCCGAGCTCTGGGAAGTCTGAGTCACAGCCCTCCTCCAGGCGCCATCATCTTTGGCAGATGGCTCTAGGGTGGGAGAGGCCACCGGGGTGGGGGTGAAGTTAAGGCTAAACAGTGCTGGAAGCTACCTACGCACCAGGATCCCAGGGACAGAACTAACATTACCACTGGGTGGGAGCCGCTGAGATCAGGGCCTCTTTTGTGCTAGGTGCTGCACAGACACAGAAAGGGAGACAGTGTCTCCCCCACCTGGGGTACATCTGCTTTGCATGGGAAGATGTGAGTAGAGCAATGGCTGGTAGCTTTGCATTCAGTTAGCTTGGGATACAAAAGCAGTGTAGATGCAGCAGCAGGAGAACAACATCGGGGATCCATAACTGCTCATCTTGCTTGCCCATGCGGTGCTTCCTTGTCTGCACTGCTGTTGGCACCCATGCTAGCTAGATTAAGGCAAACACGGGTTCGCTGCAATGTCAGGCAGTGTAGACACACCCTGAGAACCTCCATTCTGAATAGTCACCCCCATTTCATAGGGGAGGAACCCAGACATACAGGATATTGCACCTAAACAACAAACCAACTCCGTGACAGTGAGTCTTAGAGTCTGGGTACGCTCCAGCCTGAACCTAGACATCGACACTTATTTTTTGCCCCACTGCACTAGCCCAAGTCAGCGGACCTAGGCTCTGAGACTCATGGCTCTGTGTCATTTTTTTTTTCTTTTTTTTTTTGCAATGTAGACATACCCAGACACCCTGCAGCTAGTAGCGAGGACTTCCAACTGTGTGGAGACAGGCTTCTGCTAGAAAAGCCTGGGCTCACAGGCTAAAAATAGCAGGGTGGCTGGCTGGCGGCCTTCTTACTACTCCTCCCTCAAAATGGGCTCATCCATCCACTCCCAAAGCCTTAGTTTTCAAGGCCAACCTGAGGCATAAGATCTTTGAGGCAGGATGTGACTTTGGGGTCTATATTTGTACAGCACCTAGCACAGTGGGGTCCTGGTTCATAATGGCAGCTACCATAATTCACTTAATAAATGATAATAGTAGTCCCTTATGCTCTGACTGCACGGTCTAACCCCAATCCTTCTCTGAACGCCACATGGTCCAGAGAGACAGGATGGTGTGACTCAGTGAGAGCTCCTCAGGGCAGGCCAGGAAGCGGTGACCAGGACAACCTTTCCCTGTCCCATGGGGTCCTTTGGTGCCTGGATCCCACCCACTCACTTTGCCCTGGGGAGAGCCTCCCATGGGGCAAGCCACCAGCACCAAACTGTTCCTTGGCTTCATGAGCTGTTTACACAAAGGACACTGTTGCGCTACCAGCTGTCTCTGGGGGCTATAGAGGCTTCCAAGCAGGGTATGGTCTCTGGTAAACAGTAGAGACCAAAGCTGGGGCTTGAACTGTGGAGAAGCTTCATTATGGTTGGGTTTGTTTTTTTTTTTTTCTTTCCTAAGCCCCTCCTGTCCCAGGCAGACTGTGATTCCAGTTCCTCTGACAGACAACAATCTTGGACTGTCCCTTCTCTGTCTGATTTGGTCATCTTCTCTCACTAAGATGATGGTGACACTGTGTTTAAAGGGCTTTGGCACCAATGATACAGGCCTGGGAGTGAAGCAGTCAGGTTTCCTTTACAGCTGTGTCACTGCCTTACCAGGTGAGGTCACTTTTCCTCTCTGTTTCCTCCATCGACACTTGCCAGTTCCTTATAACAGACAGAACCAAAAATCCCAGAACAGAGCCATCATGAATTCCAGGGGGCTGGATCTGAGCATCTGGGAGCTCTTTTAACAGGCGGTACAGAAGATAGTCCTGTCTCTTTAAACCCCCTCCCTGTGCTGGCCACGCTGCACTCATTCTGCCCTCTGGGTTCAGCTGGCTCCTTGGGACCCTGAAAACTTTCCTTCCAGCCATCAGCTCCAGCCAAGTGTTAACTCAAGGTGTCAGCCCAGGTCATAAATTACAGCTGGATCCCATTCTTCTGCCTGGGCCTGACCCAGCCGTGACACCGACCCTGTCTTCCATTGCTCAGGGCTGCGGCAGTTGCTGCTGTCATACACCGGCCCCCTTTATCAGGAGAAAGCCAAGGGATTGTTTTCATTCCTTCAGGGGCTTGGTTGTTTTGCGGATCACCCAGAGTGGCTGGTTGAAAATGGTGGCTGCCCCCAACCCCGATCCCCCACCAACACTCTTCCGGCCTTTAAAAACACAGCATGAAATCCACCATCCATCACCCTCCACGTCCGACGGCCCTGTCCAGGTGGGAATGTGTGTGTGGGTTTTTCTATTTATAGCTGGCTCTGGAGGATGGTGGGTTCCATCCCTGGAGGGCTATTTGGGACCAGTGGACTGGGAGGCGTTTTGTGGTTGAAGGCGTCACAGTCCGGCAGTGTGGAGAGGGGTGGAGGACGCGTAATGGGGCTAAGGGAATACAGGACAGGTTAGAGATATGTAGATGGCATCGTCTCTAAGACAAGGGACCCACCATGGGCTGAGGACTGAAAGCTTCTCTTGTCAGACAGCCCTGCATGATGTGAATTTGCAAGGTCCCGGTCCAGTGCCTAAGTGAACAGACTTCCACATCTTGCAGTGGGGAGCCCTGACAGAGGGGCCGATGATGGGATGAGCCACAAAACTTGAGCTAGAGACCCCTCTGGCTACGTGTGTCAGCAGGAGTGCGACTTGCTCTGCATTTGGTGGATACCCAGAGAGCCCTGACTGTCCAGCTCTTGCTGAAAACAGTGGAAGGCAGGGCCCTATCTCCTGACATTGCTGAGAACCTCTTAGGTCCTGATGAAGCCATCAGGAATATGGGTGGGGGTAGGAGCTTTGTCGAGCCTGTTACGTGGTGTGGCATTTAGGGCGCTAGACTGGGCCTCAAGGTACATGGGTGCTGTTGCTGTGTCAGCCACTCCTCTGCTTGCCCTCTTCCCACATATGGTCCATGGTGCCTCTTGATTGCAAGCTCCTAGGGCCAGGGAATCGCTCTTGCCGTGTGTGTGGGCTGAGCACCTGGGGGTGCCTGGTATTACAAATCATAATAAAACGAATGGGTATGTCTACACTTAGAGCTGAATTCGAACTGATTGTCATCAATTCAAATTCTATTAAGTGCATGGGCACATTCGCTTTCATCAATTCAAACTGAGGAACTCCTCAGTTCAAACTGATGAAAGCTGACTTAGAATTTGTCAAACCTCATTTGACTTTGAAGTCGCAGTCAATTCGAACTGAGTAATTCAAATTGATGCAGTGTGGCCGTGTTAGTTCGAATTACTCAGTTCAAATTGACCATCTTGCCACACTTCCCATGGTGCTCCATCCTCCAATTTGAATTGGCAAGTCCAGTCCATGGACATGCCAATTTGAATTGGATTTTCTAGTGTGGCCATGTCAATTTGAATTGACTGAATTCGAATGAATAATTATTAGGTTGAATGGACTAATTCAAATTCAGTAATTTGAATTGAAACTCTAAGTGTAGAAATAGCCAATGAGACCCACTTGGGCCCAAACCCCAGCTGGTGTGAAATGCTGCTGCCCCATGGACAGGCTTTGACGGGAATTTACGCCCACTTAGAGGAAAGATTGTGCAGTAGTTTGGATGCTACAGCAGGTACTGGAAGAGGGGTTTTCAATGTCCTGTTCTGCTGCGTGACCTTGAGCAAGTCCCTTAGCCTTTTCATGCCTCAGTTTCTCCATCTGTACAACAGGCATACTAGCACTACCCTAGCTCACAGAGGCCTTGGAGGGTAAATATATTAATCTTCCACTGGCTGTAGACTGGATGCCCTGTGGCCTTTCACGTGCAGGATTAACCTGGTCAGCTTCATCTGCCATGTGAAATTGCAGTCGGGGGTGGTCAAGAAGGGGCATTCGGCTGCATGGAGATGTTTGATTACCCATCTCCAGGAAGGTCTGCTCGGGCAAGGAAGGCTCTACAGTACGAGCCAAACTTGGTGGCGACTGCAGTGGGGATTTGGCAGGAGCCCACGGGCCGCATTACAGATCTGATCTAGTGCCCACTGAAAGCCCTGGAAAGATGCCAATTGATTTCAAGGGCCTCTGGATCAAGTTCTAGTGACTGTCTCTCCCAGGCAAGCAGCTCAGACCCAGAGTGAGTTAAACACTTCCAGCTACACCCGCGATGAATGGGAATGGCCACAGGCTTCAGATGAGCGCTGGCACTCAAGATTTGTGACTGGCTTCTCCTGTGCAGTGTATCGTATGCCTTCCCCCACATTTTCAGTGTCCAGTAAGCCACAGCTCCTTGCCCGATGCACATAAGTGCCTTGTTCATGGTGGGTGATGGGCAGGGCCGGTTCTTCCTTAGAGGTGACTTAGGCGGTCACCTAGGGTGCCAACAAATAGGGGTGCCAAGGTCTGGGCTGGGGCTGCTCTGCTTCCCACCCACGGCTGGACCCCCACCCACA
Organism: Podocnemis expansa; assembly: GCA_007922195.1. Taxonomy (NCBI): domain Eukaryota; kingdom Metazoa; phylum Chordata; order Testudines; family Podocnemididae; genus Podocnemis; species Podocnemis expansa. Next base: position 1,490,611 of record ML682090.1, read on the forward strand.
GTGCCACTCTCTGAGTGGGGCCGGATGCCTGCCCATGGCTAGACCCCCAACAGCGGTGCCACTCCCCACCGGCAGCTGGATCCTGGTGGTGGCACTGCTCTGCTGGTGGCTGGGGGTGGGGGTGGGGGTGCCAAAATCCCTGCTGGCTTAGGGTGGCAAAAACCTTGGGCTGGCCTGGGTGATTTTGGCATCTGGGAGGGAGCAGCCAGGGCAGTTTGGAGTTGTGAGATATACACAGTGGCTGGATATTGTTGCTAAAATGCTCAGGAGTGCCACACTTCACAATGTTTGTGTTGCCATTGGTAGGTTTCAGACTCAACGCCCCACATAACAGGGCAGGAGTAGTGAACGCCTCACCTGCATCTATTAGCCTGGGCTGGAGAGGCTAAGGCTGGGCAGACAACAGATGGCAGCTGATCAGGCAGCAACAGAGCGCCGATCTAATCAGGGAGACAAGGAGCCACTGAAGACCTGGCTCAGGGATATACGCTGGCCCAGCAGAGGAAACAGGGGATGGGAGGCTAGCACGGCAGAGCAGGGCCCTGGTAATAGAACCATGAGCCCCTAGAGCATTTGGGGCACAAATGGGAGTGGGACTGTGACCTTTGTAAATAAATGAGCACATGGCTTGCACTGAAGATGAGCTGTGGTGAGTCTCTTTGGGTTGACTGGGGAGCCAAGAAGGCTGAGAACCAGGGGCAGGAGAGCATGCTTCTTTGACAGGCCCAAATAAGACAAATACGGCAGTTCTGCCTTTCTCTAAACTATTGGTCTGGATGTGTTGCTGAGTGCACTCGTCCTTCAAGAGGGGTGTAGCTCAGCTGCACCTGTGCCAGGTACAGCTCTCTTTCCTAGGTGATGGGAATCATTCCAGGGGACTCGTGATGGGAACCAGAACCAGGCATACTGGGAAGTATAATGGTACAGCTAGAGTGAGTAAGGTAGACCAGTCAATCACAGTGCCTCCATACCCATCTCTCGATCTGATTTGGAGAAATGAAGAAAAGGGACTAAAATTCTTAGGGAGTATTATTTAATGCCTTGCTAGGGAGTTGGGTGACAAGCTTACAGCCAGGCCACACGCTGGGAGGACAGTGCACATGCCTTTCAACACAGAGAGATCACTTCTACCACAGCAATGCAGCCACCTCTGAGTTCAAAGGTGACTGAGTATATTTAGGCGGTGTGAGGGTAACATTGGGGAGACACACCTGCACTAGCCTAGGTGCCCCTGCACCATGGGTACGCCCTCAGGTTGCTAGCTTCTGCCAGGGTTTATGCCACCATATCTTCATCGCTCTGTTTAGCCATGCTAAGTAGATTAAAACTAACCTAGGCATGCAGCCCTCCACCTGCCCCTAAAATCAGTGGAGACACACTCACCTGGTTGAACAGCTGTGCTAGGTAAGATTTTAGGACAGGAAGTGAAGCAGAAGCCTGAATCTGAATGAGCCTACATAACAGAGACACCCACACACACTCCACCCCATTGCTACTTACGGGCTTGAATGCACTCTCAGTAAGTTCGCGGATGACACCAAGCTGGGGGGACCAGTAGACACGTTGGAGGGCAAGGACAGGATTTAGGGAGACCTAGATAAATTGGAACAGTGAGCCAATAGAAATCTTATGAGCTTCAATAAGGACAAGTGTAAAATCTGCACATGGGAAGAAAAAACCCCATGCACTGCTACAGGCTGGGAAACATTCAGCTAAGTAGCAGCAGTGTAGAAAAGGACCTGGGAGTCATGGTGGATGGGAAGCTAGATATGAGTCAGCAGTGTGCTCTTGCTGCCCAAAAGGCCAATGGCATACTGGGCTGCATCAAAAGAAGTATTACCAGCAGATCGAGGGATGTGATCATTCTCCTCTATTCTGCACTGGTGAGGCCACATCTAGAATACTGTGTTCAGTTTTGGGCTCCCCACTACAAAAAGGACAGGGACATGCTAGAGAGAGTCCAGCGGAGGGCAACCAAAATGATAAAAGGGCTGGAGCACAAAGCCCTATGAGGAAAGACTTAAAGCATTAGGCTTATTTAGTCTGCAGAAGAGAAGATTGAGGGGGAATTTGATAGCAACCTTCAACTACTTGAAGGGATGCTCCAAGGAAGATGGAGCTCGACTGTTCTCGGTAATAACAGAGGACAGAACGAGGAGCAACGGTCTCAAGTTGCGGTTAGGGAGGTCGAGGCTGGATATTAGAAAAAACTTTTTTACTAGGAGAATGGTGAAGCCTTGGAATGAGCTGCCGAGGGAGGTGGTGAAATCTCCATCTTTGGAGGTGTTTAAGGCCTGGCTGGACAAAACCATGACTGGGACGGTTTAGTGGCAGTGGTCCTGCCTCTGGCAGGGGGTTGGACTAGATGACCTCATGAGGTCCCTTCCAACCCTATGATTATATGAATGCATTTTCCCCCTTCTGCACTTTGACAATGTCAGGGTTGCCAAAAGGGGGATCAATATGGGGCAGTGGCTAAAGGAAACATCATGTGATGTGCTGGCAATGAATTACTACAGATAAAAGGATCTGGCTGCTAGCCCATGTTTCAGTGCAGGACTTGGCTATCAGAGAAGAGAGTCTTCTTTCCCTGTTAGCTCACCCTTACAGGCAGCAGCTGCCAGTCTTTGTGCCAGGGTTGCCCGATCAGCAGGATTTAACAATGCCCAGAGTGGCAGCCCATGGCCCATGCCAGGTGGTGCATCTTATCAGAGACTGGGGTACAAAACTAACAAGTGATGCCAAGGTAATAGTGAGCAAGGTGCTCAGTTGCTTTACTTACTGAAATTTGGGGGATTTGTTCTTCATTTCCAAGAGGGGTAAGGAGGAAAAATGATCTCTTACCATTTTACAAAGCTCAGCAATATTTTTCACAGGCTTTAGTTCCAAGATTATAGGGGACGCAAAGTCCACCCACTCTCCTGCTGTGGCCTGTACCAACTGCTTGAGTGGAGTCAGCCTTTGAGAGGCAGGATAGTCCAGTGGTTAGGGTGCTGCCCTGGTCTGTGGGCACCTGTGTCCAGTTCCTGCTCACTCACAAGCACCCTAGAGGATTCTGGCAAATCACGCTGTGCCTCAGTTGCCCCATCTGTGAATTGGCATCATAATATTTTCCTTTCTACTTTGTCTATTGAGACCATGAGCTCTTCCAAGCAGGGACTCTGACTTGCCAGGCAGTGGGGCAGTTCCTGGTACGGCAAGCCCCGGATCCAAGCTGCAGCTCCTAAATGTACTAGAGTAACACTGATATTCACTCAAATTTCATACAAGTCAGTGTAACACAGCACCCACCTATTGAGGGGTCAGCTAGAGGTCTTGAATGAATTCCCTCTAGGCACCAGAAGTGGCCGTTGCCTGAGCTAGGGGGCTCCCCTATGAGCAGCCTCATAAATCTCTACACCTGGTCTAAGGAGGGACAAAGAGGTCTTGTTTAAGGGTGGGATGCACGTGTCCACTGGCCAAGGAAGCTGGTCTAGAACTTCAGGCCCTTGGCTGTCCAAATCTCCATCTCAACCATCAGGCTGTTTGCACTAAAGTCTCTGCTTGCAGAGCTGCGCGGTGTAGGCAGTTTCCACTGAGGGTCAGCTGGTGTTGGAGAAGCACCGTTCCCCCCAAACGGTGGCAGCTGTACAGCTAGGCTCTTCTGTCAGCCTCGCTGCATGTACCACAGGGGAAAAGGGGGTGTCAGTGTAGCTACGTCTGGAGGGCTGTGTGTTTTTCTTCACACCCCTGACTGACACAGCTATGCCGGGATGAGTTTTAGGCGTAGATCAGGCCACATTTGTAACAACCCCTGGTGTGGCTGCCTGCAGGGATCAAACCTGGCATGCTGGGCTATAAAAAGCACATGCAAGCAGTTGTCAGACAGAATGGACTGTTTAGTTACTAAGACGACACTAGACCCTACCTCAGAAATGCTGTGAAAACTGTACTGCAATTTCAAGTGCCTGCGATAGACGGTTTCTGTAGCCACCAGCAGCACTCTATGGGCACCATCCCTCCAACAGTAGTCCATGGGTGTCGCCCCCAGTCCTACATTCCTACTGCTTTGTCTGTCTGTCCTACTTGCAATTTTTATTTTCCCCAACTCTGTTGCAGCCTCTGTGGGCAGTGGACGCCTCAGCTTCCTTATGCCCCACATGCATTCTACTTTCCCATTCGGCTGCTTCCCTCATGCCTGTATCAGCTCTCACAATCGCTTTCTCACCCCATCCATTATCAGAATGAGATGTGCAAATAGTTATCTGTTTCTCTAAGATATGATATGGTGACGATTCCCTGTCAGAAATAATGGAGCAAGATTAGTTGCACAATTGCTTTTTAAATGGAGCCACCCTGCGTGCTGCTACATTTTGCTGCTTCTTGGCAAGACAAAGATAATAGATTAGTTTGTGCCGCCTCGGTGGCAAATACACATGCTTCTTGATAAATGCGTGTATAATCTGTGAGCAGAGCAGCCACTAAGATCTCATGCATTCCTTTGAAACCCTGAAAAAATACAAATACATCTTGCACTTCTAATCTCAAAGACATACAGGAATCCCTTTGCCTACTATGGAAATGCAGCCACCCTGCACTGAAGACCAGTGGCTATTTAACAGTACACTGCAATGCTGTACTGGGATTCTTTTGCCAGCAGCTGAGATGCAGCCACCTCTGGGGTGGATCAGTGAAGATTTATAACAGCGCACGGCAACATCTTAGGATAAGAGGTGAAACATATCATGACCGTTTGAAAATTCCGTGGGAGGAAATTTAGGAAGGCAGAATATAAAATCCTCTTTTCTTGGCAAAGATACAGAGATTCTTGGCATCTAAAAACCATAGTGACAGATGCATTAGTGATAGAGAGAAAATAACAGATTTCCACCTGCAAGGAGGAAACATTTCCCTTTGATTAAAAGCTTCAGGGGAGCAATTGAGACAGCAGCATTCACAGTGCACTGGACAGAGACTCAGGAGTTCTCTGCGCTAGTCCCAACTCTAACACCAACCTGTATCTACTAACAAACAACTCTCTATAAGAGCTACATATTTATTATTATTCATGTCTGTACAGCACCCAGCACAAAGGAGTCCTCAGTCTCAGACAAAGCTGTGAGGCGTGACTGTAATGTTTCTAATAGCATGGCAACTATTTATTGCAAGTTTACCAATTCAGGACTCTGGATATTTTTTCCATATGATTCCTGGGCTCCAACCCTGCAAACATATTGACGTTTACACACATTGGGTGCCACAGGAGGATTAGGGTGGGGGGAGTTAAGCATGCCCATAAGTATTTGCCAGTTCTGAAAGCACGAGCAAGCAATCAGCAAGCAGACTCACTACAGCCTCCATATAAATTAGAGCCTAAAGACCTTTGAGGATCTGGGCTTGTTGCTGTGTCTTGGATTGTCTTTAGAGGTCACTGCATGGCCTTTGTCACTTTCTAGTCTTCTCATTCAACTCTATTTTCATTCACAGTCTCACCACTAAGGGCGAGAAAGCCTTCTCCTCTGATGCCTTTGTTGTCTGGAATAGCCTGCTTGTGCACCACTACCTCCATAAATCTCCACTGAAAAGTTTCTGGGCCTGCTTCTTAACTGAGTGACATCTGGGGGATGAAAGGTGCTGTCCAACAAGAAGTCAGTGCTCTTTGTCAAATGCATCAAGTTCCTTTTTCATACAAGCTTTTGCAGGATCGAGCACATAGTATTACCTTCTCTAAGTAAAATTAAAAAGGAATCCTCGTTTCTCCCCTGCTGCCAAACTATACTGAGTGGGGGGAGGAATTGCTCCAAAAATATAAGACCAGCTCTGCTGCTCCCATTGGGCCCAGGTTTTGCAAAAGCCCATCTCTCTTTTAAGTATCTAAGTATGTGGTCAGGTTTTCTGAAGAAATGTGCACATACGGAGCTGAATTCTTGAGAAAATCTGCCCATCGGCAAGACAGAGGGAGGTGCTGGGAGCTTTGAAAATGTAGCCCATATCTAGGGTTGCAATTCAAGAAGGCATTTAAGTGCATGCTTAATTTTAAGAATGTTCCTAAGTCCCACTGAAGTCAGAATTAAGCACGTGCTTAAGTGCTGTCCTAAATCAGGGCATTAGGTGTCCAGATTTACAAACAGGATCAGCCCTTAAAATCTGGGTTGGATTTTCTAAAGAGCTCAGCTTCCATTTAGGCATCAGAAGAAGTGATTGGATTTTCAGCACACAGGGTGTTTAGCTTGTTGGAATATCTGGCTCCAAATGTGGGAGCTGGACACCTGAAAAGGTAGCTCTGGACTCTTTGCAAAATCTGGTTCTTAGAAAGAAGGGTAGGGGAAAATACAAATAAACAGGTGAAGTTAAAAGAATGGCTGGAAGAATCAGGTTTTCAAAATCTTGAAGTAAGTTCCCTGCTCCTCCAAACTAATTCAAAGCTGAAGTCTCACCTGAAGGAGTGAATAATCCTGCCAGCAGAGACCACCCTCCCCCTCTGGACTTTAAAAAATCACCCACCAGCCCTTGGAAGCTCTGACCTCAATACAAGCATTTCACTCCATCTTGAGGTAAAAGGTAATGAATTTTTCCTAAAAGGGAACCAAAAGCAAATTTATGGGGCTGGTGGCCCCCTGGCCCTGCTGGGAATGAATAATGAAATTTCAAGTGAACGGTTTTATGAGCAATTATAGGAAACAGCTTATTTACAGTCTCCTTTGACCAACCACATAGTTTAAAAGGATCCTGAAGATGTGTGTGTATCTTAAGAGATATCACTGATGACTGAGTTCGAACGAGTCCCTGACATTTTAAAGGGGCACTCCAGAGCCAGATCCTCAGCTGATGTAAATCAGCGTAATGCCATCTGTGGAGAACTTTGCTGATTGACACCGGATGAGAATCTGATCTGATCTGAGAAGATGAAGTCTCAGATGACGCATAAATGAATGGGAATGAAAGTGGCTTCCTGACATTTTCTTGGAAAGGAGAAAAAAGGGGCTTGGTGACTGTTCTGACCCTGGCCCTGCAATTGGATTCAGGCAGAGAGCTCCCCTCTTAAATGAAGAAAGGCATGGATCCGATCACAAGATCAGGATGAGCACTTGGATTTGTCCTTTTCTGGGAATCCAAACTCAGCAGGATCTGGACAACATATGAGGAAAGCCAGAAAGTGAAAATGACCAGAGAAAAGAAAAACAAAAATGAGAGATTGACTAGGTTGTGAATTTAATTGTTCTAAGCTCATTTCATGGGTATACCCCCTCTTAATTTCAAGCCAAAAGAAAGAGACACCCCCACCATACATATGAACACACAGAGAAACTACAGCAGATTTTGGGAATGCCACTAGTGCTGTGAACATGCTGGTGCAGTTCAGACAAAGCTCAGAACGACACGCCTCATTGCGGAGTCTCTTGGGCCTGCTCCTTCAGTGCTCTGCCCCTGGCCCTCCCCTTTATACCGGCGCCAGGTAAGGGTAAAATGCTGGCGTTCTGATTTGCCCTCACTTCATATGGGGGTCAGTTTCTATGCAAGGTGCCCTGCAGTGATAAATCCAGTTCTCAGTGCCTTGATTTAAAGAGTTTCTGGTAACTATGGACACAACAAGTATAATTATGGGCCACTTTATGATGCAATCAAGACATTTCAGCAATCCTGAGCAAAGCTAAATAGATATATTTAGACATATGCGTGTATGATATATAGATATGTTTGCTGAGAGTTCCTTTTCCCACCACATGGAATGTGGCTAGTTTAATAGGTGAGCCCTTTAGATTTCCTGTGACCTGAGAGCACAAGCACACTGCATCCTGGTGCTCAACCAAAATTAGAGCCCCAGATGGTGATTTACAGTCAAAAAATGTAAGATGAGGAGTGAGGTCTCTGAAAGGCTCCATTCCAGCTCCATATTAAAGCAACAGTGTTTCAAGTTCAGTAAGGCCATGCTAGTCAAAAGAGCTGGCTCTCTGGATAACATCCTTTAGAAACCATCCCGCTGCTGCACTTTTGTCCATTCTCAAGATCTTATTGCTAGTCATGCAATATTTGGTGCTTCTTTCAAAGCTTCAGCTCCCAGAATTACATGATCAAATGGGAATCGTTTTTTTAAAAGTAATTTCCTAGCACTTGCAATTCTGAAGGAAAGGGTGAAAGCATGTAGTAAGCATGACTCACATTGCTTTAAAAAAAACCCAACCAATAACAAACCTTAAAGGAAAAAGAAAAAGAAAAGAATCCAACATTTATTATTATTTTTGCAAAATCTTATGATTTTTAAGGCACTCTCATGATTCTTTTGGAGCCTGACTCATTGTTTTTCAATGTCTGGGATTAGCAAAACTATCACTGGTCCCAGGTATGGCCTGAATCTCCGACGTCTTTGTTCGGTCATTTGCACCACGGCATTCTGAGAGGATAATATTCTGTGCCCACTTTGTATTAGTGTAAATGACAGCATAAAGTGGAGAACCAACCCCCTTAATCGTTTGTCTTTCCTTCACTTTTCCTAACAGCCACATGAAAGCAGGCCATCTCTTCATTGCTTTTGGAATCTCACTCATTCCTGCTCCTCCATTTGATGCATCCTTAGATGCCATGAACGTGGAAATGGCGTCTGAGGATGGTGATCTCAGACAGGGAATAAATAGAGGTAGGCTGAAACTCGAAGCAACAAAGACCCAATTTTCCTGCACATGGTGGCAAAAAATACAAGGAATGTATCAAACAGAAATATGTCTGAGAGTGTGGCCCAGTGAATACAGTTGGGGCGAATCAGGACTCCTGGGTTCTGTCCCTGCTCCTAGCACAGAGTATGGTCCAGGACTTGGCTTCTACCCCTGCCTCTCATTAGGGTGAGTGGTCTAGAGCTGAAAGTAAGGGGTTAGCAGTTGAAATTCCTAGGGTATATTACCAGGTCTCACATCGGCTGTACCACCTTAGGAAAGTCACTTTATTTCTGTACCTCACCTTTCCACTCTGTAAAACTCCAAATGCCAGTCGGGATCTTTACTGATAATGCTAGTGCTTTGAGACCGTCGGAGAAAAGATTCTCTATAGGGCAAAATTTTGCTCCACAAGGGATTTCCAGCCTGCATCTCTGAACTGCACATTGCCTTTCTCCAATCCTTAATGTCACAGGCTATGCCAGTTTGACTAGTTTATCCGAAGACACCTTGGCTGACAGGCAGAAAAGGGAAGGGATGTCTGAGGAAGACCAGCATGGAATTGAAACAGTCCTGTGAATAGCTGTGACAGAGACCATACTTCTTACACGAGTGTCAACTGGTTGCACTCACCTAACAGAAATCTCATAAGAAGACGTTCTCAACTGGACATGTGTATAAAAGTACAGTGTGAGAGTATACAGTTACACTGTATTGAGAACTGCAGCATTTTAGGTGGTAAAGACAGCATGTGTCCATTAAAAAAAAATGAACAATCCATTTGTGGTATTTCTACTGCGCCAATCAGCATGGCATCTTGCATCCGTATTATAAAACTAAAACTGCATCAGACACCTAGCCAAGTAGCCTGTCTTTGACGGTGGTCGGTACCAGTCTGTAAAGCAAACTGCAAGAAAGTGCTTGTCTTTTATGCAGGAGGTCGGTGATACTTCAGCTGAGGCTCTTTAATGTGTCTCCTGTGACTCTTCGTAGCCCGTGATATTAAAATATTGTGCCACTTAAATATTAGCCCATCCAAGTTATTAACCAATCAGGCTGCTTTTACAATGTTATTAACCAACTGTAGTTGATAAAATAATAATACTAGGTCAGTCTTTTTGCTGTGAGAATAATATATATTATATACCTTGTTTCATTTACGGTGAATGTACAGTATACTGTACAGTGAATGTAAACACATTTATTGTAATGTATAATATATATACTCTCTCATAGATATACTAAACATGAATATATGGTACCACAGTAAATGAAACAATGAATTCACTTTATTGTGGCTCTCTTGGGTAATGATGATTGCTAATTTGGCTGGTCAACCACTGAGGTCTGAATATTACGAGCTAGGTGATCCTTTCTGCCCTTAAAAAATCAATGGGTGAAATCCTGCACTGCTTAAGTCAATGGGAGTTTTGCTATCCCTTCTCTGATCTAAAATATTGTTGCTCTTTTATCAAAGAAAAGCAGACCTTGGAGTCTGGCAAGTTGATTTCTCACTGGAGAAGAAATTAGTGATGCAAAATGTGGGTAATTTTTGATGGAATTTGTTTTATTTACACCAATCCTGGAACAGAGGTGGTCACAAATGGCATGCAGGCAATTCTCTTACAGCAATCTCAGTTCAAACAGCAGCTCCAGGAGCCCAAGCAGCAATTCTGTCTCAAGAATTAACCCCAGTTAAATACATTAGTGGGGGAGGGGGGACAGAGAACAAACTCTCTTGTTACTTGCCAAAGCTCACTTTGGCACGATACAACATCACAACACTAACAACAACAGAGCATTTCTTGCAGGACTGTACACTGCTTGCCTGCTAAAACAAAGACTCTGTGTAACAGCACCACCTGGTGATGCCTGTCAGAACTATATGAAACAAGCCAGGCAGATCCAACAAATGGGGGCACAAGGTAAAAGATGAGGATGATCAGTGCAATATCACTGCCTAGCCAGCATCAAGAGTGCATAACCACCCATAGCTCTATGTGCCCCAGTTATACTCACCATCCATGGCAGTCTCTTATGGGAAAGAAGGGAAATCCTTTACAAGCAAGACAGTGGGTGGCACAGAGCATAGAGAATGGCATCAACTCAGCACATGTGGCAAAGGGAGCATGATGCTCATCCATTTCTTGTGCCATGGGGTGATCTGGAATACAAGAAGTCTTTTTTAAGGAGAGCACCGCAGCAGAGGGAATTTGTACGTAGGAGGTTCTCAGCTCCGGCAGACAAAGAACCAAACGGGTTTATGTTGTCGCCATGCCTTCGCCATCCTCCCTGGTTTGGCTGAGAAACAATCTGTCCCCTTGCCTCCTTTTATCTTTCTTTTAGTCTCCTGTTTCTGTGGAGTTTTAATTTTGCCTTGCCCCCCACCCCTTTCTACCTTTCATGGCACAGCAATGGAGCTGCATGCTGATGAGGATAACACTTGGTCGACTTACAGTCAATCATTCTCTCTGTAATCTTTATTTTTGAATAACGATCACCGTGCCCCACTCATTTTCTGGGTAACGTTTGGGCCAGGTTTAGGTGGTAAGAGAATGTGATTTTGGAGGTGGTACCTGGGACAGCTCTTTTAACAAAGTAAAATTTCTTTCGTGCAAGAACCCCTCATTTTTCCTCCTCACAACTCATAAAGGAAGGGAAACACCCCTACTTCTGGATGTAAATTAAAGCACATTTTTAAGGCCCCTCCAAGAAGGTAGGAAAAATAGGTGCAAGCAGGTGTGTGTGTGTGTGCGCGCGCGCATGTGCGTGCAATAGGTAGCTTCAATTAGACACTTAAAATCTCAACTGGATTTTTTTTCACTCATTCAGGTTGTCATATCTTGACAGCCCTGTGCAGATGTATTCCCATCATCTTAAAAATAGGTTACATTGTTTTATTTTTTCAGGCATATGGTCAACCTTTTTCGGAACTTTGTGATTAATTAACATGAGTTTGTATCCTTATTTTAAATATTAAGCACTTGTATAGTGCTTTATCTTTTCAAAATGTGATGCAAACATGAGCTGTTTTTCATTCAGCTGTTTAATCTTGCCAATTATTCTTTCTGTTTTGCATGCTAAATCTATATTTTAAATCAAGGTTACAACTGGTTCAGTTATTGTAGAATTACCTACTAAGAGTGTTACTGTGAAAATGTGTTTTCTTTCCAGTTGGTTAGCTTTTTTAATCTCATCCTTATTTTAATATTTTAGTTCTTTTAATTCTCTCTTTTAATTTAATTTGTAAGAAATAAAAAAATAAAGATATTAGGTTTAATTAATTGAAATGTACATGAATTATAATATATTAAGCATATTATACTATAAACCAAATCTGTGACCGTGAGAGTTATATGACTGTACAATCTAGACTGGTTTTTGTAATTAAAAAGTAATTAAAAATCATTTCTATTATGCTATATGTTTAGACTGATCCTTACAAACAGGTAAGTGCATGCTAGAAATATTCATGTAATGAGGAGTTGTTGTTTTATCATTTAAATCTTTGAAACTACTCTTCTCTAGCTAAGGCTAGACTGGTCTCGTTTGTATTGTAAAAGCATTGTGCTAGATCAGAGGTTTCCATCCTGTGGTCTGCAAACCCATTATGTCTATGGGGTTTGCAAAAGCTTGTCATTACCAAAGAACACTTGTTTGCAGCCTCTGGTCTATGGACCCCTGAGAGTCCAAAGACTATGTCTAAGGGATCTTGCAAAAGCCTGTCATTACCATAGAACAGTGATTTTCAACCAGTGGTCCTTGGACCCCTGAAGATCCACAGACTATGTCTAAGATTCCCAATACGGTCGGGACCTTCCTTCGAAATGTTGTAAGTGCCCGCAAATGAAAACAAGATTGCAAACTGCCATCCTAGCCTATACGTTCTCAGTGAAGGGATCATACATTTTGTAGCTGACTATAAAAAAGTGTCGCACCACTCGGGTGCTGTAGGCACATAAAATATAAAACCATAATTAATAACACTACCTGAACTAAGCAATCTCTTTTTGGAACTATAAATATACCTGGCATCTATTGGAAGATTCCTAACAACAGCCAGTCAGTGGAGGAAGCGGGATCTTCTCCCTCGAAAGCTCATGCAAAAAATAAATCTGTTAAAGTGCCACACAACTGCTTGTTGTTTTTTTACTGGACTAGACTAACACGGCCATCCCTTTGGAAATTTAATCTTCAAACATTCATTGATCAGTCAAATAACTGGCGTGCTAAGGATTTTGCAGGGGGCACATTCTTCTAGGTCCATCCCATCTCTAACTTCTCTGACCCCACTTGTGAACCAGAGCTTTCAGCCTAAGCAGGGAGCAGTGCCAGCACAATTTTAAGTCATTATTCATTGCACGGGAGAGCCGTGAGAAACCCAAAGTGGCGTTTATTAATTCTCAGCCACCACGTTCCCACTCCCTCTGCCACCATGTGCCAGGGTGGCCCTCCCAGCCCCTTTGCGAGTCGCAACTGGGAGCAAGTGACAGCAGGAAGAGTGACCCCAACCAATGAGCCCCTTTGTACTGGAGGCTCCGCCCCTTTTAAATCTCTCCCTCGCTGACTTCGCCCCATTGGCGGGGAAACCACGCCCCTCCCGCCTCCTTTTGGAGCTGCACCAATCAGGGCCCCCTACAACGCCGGCGGGGGCGGGGCCCCAGCGTCGCGAGGGCGCCTCACGGCGCCAGCCCCGCCCCTGTTTGGAACGTTGGGCCATATAAGGAAAGTGTCTCCATGGCCGCATTGTCAATGAATTCCACTGTCAGAGTTCGGCCGCGCTCCACGTGATCCGCCCAGGGAACATCTTCGAGGGAGGGGAGGCCGGGAGGGGAGGGGATCGGGGGGAAATTGACAAGCCAAAGGGCCATTCTTGCACTTTAAAAGTTTGTGTGTGTTGCCATTTCTCCCCCCCCCACTTTCCTCCCCAACCCCACCTCTTCTCCCCCCCCACACCCCCCCACTACTCTAACCAAGGAGGGGGAAGAGGAGACAGGAAAATTCAAAAGGTGGAATCTGTCTCCATCTCATTTCAGATCTTGACTTTTATGAGCTGGCAAGTCACACACACACACAAAAGGAGGAGGAAAAGCTTGTGAAAAATGTGTGCGAGTGATTAACAGTCTCGCGTTTAAAAAGGCACAACACGGCGGCTAACCTGGAGCATCCCTCGCCAAGGCGGAGGCAGAAGAGACCCGAAATTGCCTTTCCTAAGGTACAGTAACATTTCTTTTAAACGCTCCACCGCCCTATATTTAGCTGTGCTCCTATTGTTCCCCCCTTTACTTTTGTCTGCGCGGGTTGCGTTGATTTGCCCAATTCCATCTTTTCCTCCCCATTTACCCCCTGCAAATCGAATCACTTTGGAAAGATTATTTTGAAGCGGGAGGGGAGGGCCGCGCCAAAAAGCACCCAGTACTCTGCTTTACCCGCTAGGAGCAAACCGAAGCGGAGGAAACGAAGTGCACTGATCCGATTCGGGTTAGAGCAGACACCAAAGCCCCAGCACCGTCCTCTTGCACGCAAGTACTGGCAGAGAGACGCCGCGATACTTTCTTCTAGCAAGCGCTGGAAGAATCGGGGACGGATAAACTCTGCAAAACCCGAGAGCGTTTACACGCTGCCTCTTGTAATTGATTTTTCTTACCGGCCCTGCCCAACTTTTCCGCCCGATCAGAGAGGCAGTGAAATTGACGAAAGAAACAGCGCGGATCCCAGCGTACTCCGCTTCGAACGCCAATTCGGTGTCGATCTGGAGCCGCGTTCGCACTCAATGAAGAGAAACCGGGAGCAAGGCGCCCTGCCCGCGGCACGCAGGGGCTCTCCGTGCGTGCGGAGGGCGGGCGGCTTTACTGGAGAGTTTGCAATGTGGGGCTCTCTGGGATTGATTAGAAATCAATCTCTTTTAAATGCAGGCGCACGGGAGGGGGTTGGAGAGGTGTAGACAGATCTCTTGCCAACCTGCGCCGTGCGCTGGGCTTGTGGCGTTTTATTCCGGAAAGTTTTGAAGCGAAGCCAGGGCCAAACTTCGCGGCGAGTTCTTGTGAAATACTTAACATTTGGTAGCATTTTGATGGATTTTTTTCTCCCTTTTTCTGTCTCCTCCCCCCCTCCCCCGGCCCGCACCAGATCCGTAAGGAATCGGAAGCCCCTCGGGAGTTTCTGCGGCCAGCAAAGTTTTGTTGGGGTTGTTTTATGGGGTGGGGAGGACAAGAGCGATGGATTTTTGGTGCGGCTGAATGACAGGCAAAACCTCCAGGAATCTGGCGTCGTCATTTTAACTCCCCCGCCCCTTCCTCTCTGATTATAATTCCTCTCTTTGCAAAGCCCAAATCCACAGCGCTATGATAACTTATTGGTGGTGGTAGGCTATAGACACAGCCGAGCGGGAGGGAGGATTTCACTGGAACAAAAACTTTATTCTCCCACTCCAGGACAGAAGGGGGCAAGAGAGGGTATCTTTTTAAAGAGCTTTTTTTTTTTCTTTTCTTTTTTTCCCCACTCCCCCCTTTTTCCCCCTTGCGGTTACTGGAGGATCTGGGAGCCACGAAAAACTGAACGAATCCCCCCTGCGACCATCAGCTTTCGGCAGCACACCCGCCCCCTTCTCCGCTAGCCCCTTCCTTGCTGGGGGGGGACTTTATTTTTCTCCTCCTCCATCAGCCCATCTGCCCCCTTCCCTTCTTTCTGCCTTCTCCCTGATCCGCAGTCCTCTCCTGCGCCGCTTTCTTCTTGCCCCTCCGGAGTCCTTCCCCCGCTCCCCCCTCCTGAGTGGTCTCCCCCACCCTGGCCCCTTGTTCCCCCCCCAAGTGGTCTCCCCACCCTGAGTCTGCTCCCCCCCATTTCCCCCTCCTGAGTGGTCTCCCCCAGCTGAGTGTTGCCCCCCCATC